>CM065054.1:34438531-34511031 GCA_032883995.1 Coronaproctus castanopsis | reverse complement strand
CGCATATAAATAGTGCCTTGAATGCTAACTCATTTTGTACGTAAAAATAAACATACAATGGCTAGTCACTACATTCGGCAAACGAACAATATGATGACACACACACATACATATATATATATACACACACGCATGTCTCTCACAATTTCTGTAGGTGTTTATGTATGTATGTGAACTGAATATACATGTATACGAGTACAGCATGCGAGAAAGAGAAGAGAAGCTCAACTACACTAAATAGTAGGTCTGCCGATGTGCCTATGTGTGTAAGCTTTTGGAGTTAATTCTCCACATAAACGCGCCAATAGAAGTTTCACTTCACTAAAATTCTTCGCAAAGAGGCAACAATAATCAGAACTAAAAAATATTGAAATAAAATTAACAGTACCGATCTTGTAATATAAATATTAGCTCCGCACGACAGGAAATGAAGTACTAATATATTATATAGTGGCTAAGACCATGACAGAATAGGAAATGTGTAATTCATAAATTCTAAGTAAATATTGGCCTATAAGCATTTAATTTATCGAAATAATATATTATATAGTCTAAAACAGTATATTATAAAGAAGGCAAGACCACGACGGGATAAAAATTTAAATAGGTCCATGCTATATAATAATATTTATTTATATTGATTTATTGATTTATTTATATACGGTTCAGATAACAGCTTATGCCAATTAAAATGCGAACATTGAAAGTAAATAATTGAATAGAAGTACAAAACTTAATTAAACCATAAAAATTGTTGAAAAAAAAAAAATAATGATATTAAATTATTAAAATAATATACAAAAAAAAAACATTTATACAACTGCACATACAATACATAAACATAGTCACTTACAATACACATCAACGGGGAAAAAAACAATTGTTCAAGCATACACACATACATACATTCGTTACAAAGAGCTTACGTAATATCTTAAATATGAACAGAAATACATGTGTACACTGGTATACGGTAACGAAAAAATTTCAAACGTATTTCTGTATACGCGTGGAAAAATATTATACGATAATTTAAAATTATAAAAACCCAATAAGTCGAACTAGCTGTCCACGAACGATGCCAAACACCTTTCTTACAGTAATAATCAATATACATAGAGCGCCGAAGTTTGACTAAAGTAAGGAATCATATATATGCTTCGAAAATGTATATACAAACGCGGATGAGTTTTAAGTAATACAGACGGAAAGTAGACACCAACGACGAATTAAAACGAAGATTAATACGCGAATACGGTTGGTAGAAACATCGATTTATTCTAGCATCCTATAGGTGTACTACATAACTAATTTGCGCGAAATCAAATATTCATTAAACTGATAACTGAGTAGGATAAATTTATTTTACCGTGAAAAATGCTTGTGCTTGATGAGACTGATACCCTTGTGTATAAATATTGATAAAGATTCTACGACAAATAAAACGAATAAAGAATTGACATCTAACGAATGTAACACGAAGCATTCTGAATGTTAAGCCATCTTTCGATATAAGTAAACATAACGTCAACTAATAAATAGGAAACTCATCTCATTCGATATTAACGCGCAGTTAATACATAAAACATTCATAGATATTAATGTATTAAAATCTAATGATGGGAATTCATGTAAAATAACACGACATTAATTGAAGGGGGTTTCATTAGGATTTAAACGTTCAAAATGTTTCCATGAATCCGAACAAGTTCACGTGGTTGCATTATGTTACTAAAAAATTCCGTACACTAGATACGCGTTCACGCTTGTTTAAAATAAATTAATGTATGTATATATTTATAAAAAAAAAACAAAAAACAACACGTTACTTTAGCTCTATGAAGATCGACACCGTACATATCTAATTTTTTGACATGATCTAGGAAATTAAATTCAGCGTCCGCAGGTGTTTGACCTCTGAAATTATAATTAAAATAATAATGAAAATCGATAAAATTTATTAACCGCCTACAAATAACTATTACATATTACTATATAAGTTTCTAAACATTTTTATAAATAATCGGTATTCGGATGAAAGGAATATGTTAGGTTTTAAATAGCATTATTATGGAACGTATAAATTAATCGATAAAAATTTACAACAGTCGTCCGATATAAATTATTAAAATGGAAAATAATAAATTAAGTTTGGTTTTTTTTTTTTTTAAGTCCACAACGATAATTCGTAATTTAAGTCGGTCATATGTGAACGTTTACAATATTAAATAGTTATATAATACAAATTTTTAACCTAAAAGCGAATAACAATAGACTGAATAATCAGAATAAAACATATGTTCTAGTATTCCGTAGACTTCAAAAAAGCGTACGACTCGATCCATCGAGAAAATTTAACGGAAATATCGCAAGAATTTTGTATAGATAATAAATAAAAAAAAATTAATACAACAATTATTCGAAACTAAAGCTAAGATAAAATTAATGGGTCGAAATAAACGAAGTTTTTTATATTCAAACCGGTGTAAGGCAAAAGCAGATGGATTATCGCCAATATCATTCAATTTTGTCTTAGAAAATATTATAAAAAAATTACTGGAATAATATAAATAAACAAATACGCGCTGCTATTAGTTATTATTTAGTAATTTTCACGGAAGATTAAACATCCGTGGTAAAGCGAATTAATCTCCTGAAAGAAGTAGCAGAAAAAACTAAATCTACGGATTTCGTTTGAGATAACAAAATATAAGTGCCCAAAAATGGGAAAGTGAAAAAAAAGTAACAATATGACGTTATTCAGCGAAATATGGCGAGGCGTTGAAAATGAGGACAAGGAAATGGGAAACGGCTTTCCAATTAACACGCAATGTATATATATAACAAAAAATCAATAAGTGCCAAGACCAGACATGATAAAGTTATTAAACCGAAGTATTCGTATGCAGCCGAATGCATAGCGTTAAATGACATTGGAAAAATTGAAATATTGGACAACAGGAAAGAAAGATTAGAAGAAAAATTCTCGAGATTGATGCTTCGAATAACGTGAAGTGCATCAGTAAAAATAACTATTTTTTTATAAATAGATCACTAGCTAAGTTGATAGCTCGGTTTATTGCTATTAGTTCAGCTGATAGCACTGAAAGTTCGGTTGGCAAAATCTTATAATGGTATCTCGAAGTTTTGATCCATAGATGGTTAAATTGAAAGAGGAGAAGAAAGCGCATTATAAGATGTAACCGATTAAGATAAACGAAATAACAATTACAGAGCGAAATAATTTACAACTTGACGCTTACCAATGCAAAATATAAACGATATAACAAACCATTTACCATATATAGATGATTTCAAATTGTACTCTGTCAATAGAGAAGATATAGAAACGAGTTTAAATATTAGCGAATTGTTCGGAAAAACCCCAATTTCATAACAAAAAATGTAAAATGAGCCGAATGAAAAAAGAAAACCGAATTAAAATCGAGCCTCATGTACATCAGCTAGCGGAAAATTGTAATATTGGAATAATGAAAAGTGGAGCGAAACGGATTTAAATAATTTTTATTTGCGACGAAATCTTATAATTACGATTCCAATTACCGAGAAAACGGTAGGAAACAAATTTTAAAAATTTGATTTAAAAATACTAAATACTAAAATGAACGTATTTTATTATATACAGATAATAAAAATACGCATAAATTATACATACATAACGCACAATATTATACATACATAATGCACAATAAAATTTTATTCGAAAATATTAAATGAATGCATTTTCATTATGTACGGATAAAAACACATATTATACATATATCTTCTTCTTCATTCCTCAATCTTTCGATTGGTGGTCAATATGTAGCGCACTCTACTTTCAGGTTTCTGGTTTTCGCATTTTCTTTTAATTCTTGGTTAGGTACGTACTTTTGCGTCCTCCATTATTTGAGTGGTGTACTTTTGTCTCGGTCTTCCTTTTGATCTTCTTCCATTTACTTGGCCTTCGATTATTAAATATTTGTCATTTCTTATACTGTGTCCTATCCAGCTGCATCTTCTTTCTCTTATATACTTCATTAAGCATCGCTTTTCATTAATGATCTTAAGCACATCTATATTCTTTGCTTTATCTGTCCATTTAACATTTTGCATTTTCCGTCAACACCACATTTCGAACGCTTCTAATTGTTTTTGTCTACGATTGTTTATAACCCATGTTTTTTCGGAACCATACAGCAGCACGCTCCAAACGAACACTTTTATTAACCTTTTACGTATTTCTGCATTTAAATTTTTCGATGTTAACAGTGATTTCTTTTTCATAAATGCGGGCCTGTGATATTCTTGACCTTATTTCTTGATCGTTTCTCCCATCTTCTGTTATTATCGAACCGAGGTATTTGTATTTTTTTACCCGTTTACAAATCATGGATCACAAAGGAAATAATAAAATTAATAGAAGAAAGGAAGAAATATAAAAATTTAAACACAGAAGAGGGCCGTAATATGTATAGAAAATGCAGGAACATGATAAATAGGGAAGTCAAAAGTGCCAAAACGGAACACCTCGAATCAAAGTGTAAGGAAGTAGAAGAAAATTTCAAAAAAGGTAATATAGAAAATGCATACAAACAGGTCAAAACATACTTCGAGGACTTCAAAAATAGAACAAATTGTATCGAGCATGAAAATGGCAAAAAATTAATAGAAGATGATGAAATAACTCAAAGATGGAAGAGATATGTAGAAAAGTTATATAAGGAAACTGACAGTACCGAAGATTATCTTCAACAAGAAATTATCATAAATGAAACACAAGAAGATAATATAGGTCCAAGTATAACGAGAGATGAATTTGATAAGGCCCTGAAAGAATTATCATAAAGCAGAAGGATACGATAACATCTGTAGAGAGCTTATAAAAGAGTCAGGGAATGAAGCACAGACGCGTATTTACAGATTAATCTCGGATATGTACGAAACAGGTGACGGACGATTTCAAGAAAAACAAACTAATAATGATACCGAAAAGGAATGGTACAACTAAGTGTGAAGAACACCGGCTGATAAGTTTACTATCACACTGCTAAAAAATAATAACAAAAATAGTATTAGGCAGAATAAAACATGAAATAGAGATGGAATTAAGTGAAGAGCAATATATGGTTTTAGAACAGGAAGACGAACAAGAGAAGCTATATTAAGGACACGAATGGTAATTGAAAAAAAAACTAGAAGTAAACCAACCAGTATACATTATTACAATAATAGGCATTCGAGAAATACGACTGGAATATTCTGGATCAAACTTTAACAAGAATAAACATTGATCTTAAGGACAGAAGAATAATAAAAGAGTTATATAAAACACAAAAATTAATAATAACAAACAAAAACTCGAAATTGAAGCAAAAGTCAGAAAAGGAGTAAGACGAGATGCAGCTTATCACCGCTGCTCTTTAATATATACAAAAGAGCAGACGTTTAGAAAATGGGAAGAAATTAGTAATGAAGGAATTAACGTGGGCGGAATGAAGATTAAATCGTTTAGATTTGCAGATGACATAATCGCAGAAAGCGAAAAAAAACTGTCGGATGCATTGATAAAGTTAAACTTGATTCTTAAACGCTATGGCAATTAATAAGAAGAAAACGGTGGTAATGAGATGCAGTAAAATGGAAAATAATAAAAAAAAATTAACATAAATTTATACATATATATAATTAAATTTTTAACTCTCTTGAATTTACTCAAATTTAATATGGTTAAAAAGATGACTAAAAAAAAAAAATCGTATTTTCTGTCTAGCGAAATCTGGACTAAAAAATAATAACCACTTATGGTTAAAAGAATATCAAATAATAAGATACGACAGATAGGGAAACAAAAGGGGTGGTGGAAATTCTATTTTTTTTTTTTACATAATTCTATAACGCTAACGGGGAAAAATATCTATCGTATAAATAACAAAGTAGATATTCATGCTTAATATAGAGACAAATGATAGCTCTGCGTCAATAATAAATATATATGGTGCGCGTCGAGTGAATTCCAAAAAATGACGAACTCCACAATCTTTTAAATAATATGGCAATTAGTAATAACAGATTTATATTATTAGGTGACTTTAATAGTTGCCATAATTCTTGGGAAGCTTGTAATGAAAATAAGGAAGTTAAAAAATCGACTTTGTTTGTGATAAAAATCTATTTATTATTAATAACTCGGAAATAACTTGTATTCGCACCATATGGAAGAAGAAATAGTAACTTAGATCTTATTTTTTGTACTGGAAATCTTGCAACAAAAATAAATTACGAAATAATCAAAGACACTATGGGAAGTAACCGTTTCCCAATATTAATTAAATTAAATGTCTCAATAAATTCCGATAAATTACGAAATTTTAACATATAATAAAAGAAGTTATAACATAAATAAGGATAACGAAAATAATTGTAGGGATAATAACAACGGTAACTATAATAATCAACTTAATCAATACGCTCTAAATTAAAAAAAAAAAAAAAAAAAAAAAAAAAAAACAGGCAGTGGAAAATATGCTGTGCATATACATATAGAATGAAATAAAATAAATATAAACGACTTTAAGGAGAAGACAGCAGCAGAACAATGTGAAATTATATATAACGTAATTAATAATTCAATGTAAAAAGCTACCCCGCCAAGGACTCCCCCAGATGTTAAAAGAAAACAAAATATACACAAAAATACAAACACGCGCTGGGATTCGGAGTGTAACAAAGTAGTTGTTCAAAAGAGACTGATTTAAGCATATTTAATAAATGCCCAAACGAGAATTTTAATAAACATGAGGCAATTACCGAGCGATACTTGAAAAACACAAAAAAAGAGGAGTGAAATAAATTTGCTCACTCATTACACCCGAAGGAGAGTATAAAAACAGTATGGAACGAAATCATTCGACTCAGAGGAAATAACGGAAAACTATATCAAAATCACGACATAAACATAAGCGATAGATGGATAAATCAATTTATTCCAGACTATAAATATTTAACAAAATGATAATTATACGGAAAAGTCCGATAAGTTTGATAATATTTTTAAAGTACAAATTAGTCAAGAAGAGTTAACTAAAAGCTTAGAACACACAAAAAAAAATACTACAGTGGGACCGTTTGAGATTCCATACGAGGCTCTAAGACGATTAAATGTAAAAGGTAAAGATATGTTATTGATTTTAATTCCTCACCTTTTCAAAATTATATCGCACAACACTGGAAAACTCACTTCGTACGTACAATATTAAAACAGAATATGGTTTAGATTTTACAGGCCAATAACGCTATTGTTATGTCCGAGTAAAACTATGGAACTTAAAAAAATAGATTGGAATGGTGGCTGCATAATATAAATAAATTTCCTAAAATTTAATTCGGTTTTAGAACTGGTTATAATACAAAGGATTGTCTAAATATTTTGAACATTGAAATTCAGATTAATATGTTTAAAAATCATTATTTAGTAGCAATATTCATTGATTTTTAAAATGCATATGATAATGTTAATGTAGAAATATGAAGGAAAATGCTAGTAGAATATGAAGTTTCAAATAATATTACAGATTGGATTACAAATTACTTTACAGACAAAACCTAACTATAAAATATTTGGAAAAATTATGAAGTAGTGCACGATGCAGCAAAGGAATATGTCAGCGATCAAATACTAAGTCCAATCTTATACTCAATATAAACAGGAAAATTTGATGAAATATATTTTACAAAAAATATGAATTCTTCAATACGTTGATGACATGGTGATATGTACTTCAGCGACTACATTGCGTACAGCTATAAAATATATCACAGAAGCAATAGAAGATTAAAAGCTATGCGGAATGGTTATAACTTGAAGTATAATGTGAGAAAACTAGGGGCATGATATTTACCAGACATGTTCGTATGTTAAAATTAAAGGTAAAACGATTCAATTCAGCAAAATTATAAAATACTTAGGGATGATGAAGGAATTTAGAAGTAAATTAGAAACGCAAAGATTAATAGACTGGGACCTCAGATGCAGAAATCTTAGTACAAATTGTGGAAAATATTATTACAGTATCTAAAAGAAAATACGTAAAGATACTTTCGAATAACATGCATAGAGATTACATTAAAACAACGACAAGATTACGGACGGAACATAATTTAATTCCAAAAAAACTGAAATTAAAATAATAAATTCAGATTTATGCGAATGGACAAAAGAGGAAGGATCCATTGAACGTATAATTTGAAATTGCAGGATAAGAAATATAGCAAGAGAAAGAAATTGTTCGAACATACAATATATTGCCAGTACACATTGGTCAGATAATTAGCGAACAGACCAAAAGAGTAGCTGTTGTATCGATTTATAAAGATTAATAATATTAAGATATAAATTAGAGTTTACCGATTGTTATAAACTTTGTTCGTTAATGAAAATACTTATTATAGTACAAAGAAAACTGGCTGAATTGGTAATACAGGGCCAAATATATATATGCGTATATATATACATTCACACATACATACATAAATATATTCACACATACGTATATATGTAGCAAATGGGATATCAGCACGTCGCGCTCTTACTTGTGTAACTCGTGCAGTTCGATGATTTTCTTCTCCATTTCTTCAGTCTGTCCTGGAATTAGCGTCATTTTAGACAAATAATTCGAGGTCGTTTCTTCCGGTTGATAATCGCCAATTTCCGCTACCAGGAAAAATACATAAAAATTTATTGCTTAACGAAAGTAAAAAATTTAATTCGAAGAAAAAAATAATAATAAACACTGTATGAAAAATCGTATAACGAGCCTCAATGAATTAAATCGAGGCAATTTTACTGATCGCTGTGTAACAGATTAACCCTTTCAGTCAAAATGTTCCCTATACGGTATTAAAAATGATATTTTTCATCATAATAATGAGCATTTAATTGATATAGAATGTTTCAATTAAAAAAAAAAAAAAAACATTTATATAACGCATTAAAAATGATCTAGAATTGCCGTATCTGTAATTTTATATTTTCACTGTTGGAGTCATTTATTTTTTCGAAAATTACTTCTTACATCAAAATGTATCATCATCATCCCTGTTCATTCCAGAGAGGTATCGTGATTATGTAGCAATCTGAATCGTTATACCATCCGATCTTTAGTTCGTCGTATGATACAAAGGTAATCCAGATTGTTTTGTCCAACGCTGTCGAGGATGATCTTTCGGTCTTTTCCCTTGAACCTCATGAGTGTTTCTAAATTTCTCCCGCTGCGAATGACGTGTAGTTTCCCTTGAAAATCATCAAAATGTATAGTTCGGTGTAAATATTGGTAATGTATGTGACTGAAATCATTATCAGTATCTATTGAAAACAAGTTATTACTTTATAAACGAATTTTTATGGCTGTCAACTACGAGGATAACACTATTTTAATAATGCTAAAAAGAATAAAATGAATAAACCACGTCAAATTCGAAACACCATCCAACCATGGAACACATCATTATCGGCCAACAGAAGGAATCGTTATCACAAGACTCCGCCTAGGACGACACTCCAAACTTACACATAGACATCAAATCAACCTCTCCAAATCTGTTCCAACTGAAATTCCCATGTTACAATCCAACATCTACTCATTAGCTGTTCAATTTATAATTCCTACCGAGCACAAATTCACCAATCGTCCATCGTCTCTGAAATCCTGTATGATCATCATGCTAGAGTTAAACGTCTCCTTCACTTCCTCAAGATGACCAACTTATTTCAATCCATTTAATTCCTATATTTCCATGTCTCTGGTCTAGGCGGCAGTATACGACATGTCAACATAGAAGAAGAAGAAGAAAATACTATCAATACTCGATGGAACGTAACAAGTATCGCGATTCACGAAAATCTTAAAATTAAACACGTAAAAGATGAACTCGCACAGTTAATTGCCGTTCGAACTTACGCCGCCAGATTAAAAGGACATCCTCCGCGATATTAATATATTTCTATAGAATAAGGCGGAGGGAAACTGATTTAAATAACGGTTAGAAACGAGGAAAATAGCGCAAAAATACAGAATTCACCATCACGAATCTGCGGTTGAGCGTTTCTCATTACCAAGAAAAGAAGCAGCAAAAAGTTTTATACGGGCATCGAAAACTGACATACAAAAACAATGAAAAAGCTTACGTGTATAGGAAAAGTAACTACAACGCATGGGATAGAGATCGATTAAAACAAGCGACAAGAATTACACGGCACTTAGACTAGGCGACGGAGAATATAATTCGCAACATACGGTTGTAACGAATTCCGAAAAGAAGAAAACTTTCAAAAGCAAAATCATGCATAGTAAACACAGAGGACTGTAATTACGAGCTCGAATAAATGGATTCACATTATTTAACCGTATGCCGAAGCGGAAGGGTATGGATGTGCAAATTTAAAATTAGCCGATAAAAACGAGGAATTATGCGAAGATACTGAAAAAGCGGGTGTGGAATGTATCGTCAAGAAAAATAAATTATTGACCATATCGGATGTAGTAAAATCTTAGTACAAACGAATTACGGCACCGGACATGATAATAACTGAATACACAAAGCTGGCAAAAATGAAACTTCAAGGAAACATTGGGAGAAACGCATTAAAACGTAATGAACACCCTAAAATATTTGAGAGTCATTTCGAATAGAACGCTCACTTACGAAAAGCACGTGGAAAGGGCAGCAGCAAAGGTTAAAACCAGATCAAACATCATCCAAAAACTAACTAGTACAATATGGGCATCATCAGCAAAATGAACACATCAACGCTAGTAGTTTTTTCTACTGCAGAATACGTCGCGTATGGTTAAATAGCGCTCACAGAAAAAGAGATACTGCGCTAAATGAAATTATAATATATTGAACGATACCGCATCGTCTAAGACGAAAGTTGACAAGAAAGTCGTCAAAATATAAAACGAAGTCGGAATTATGTCTGTAGTCGAGAATACCTTTTAACAGTTGGCGATTATGACGGACAACAGAAATGGAAGGAAGAATGAACGTCGACAAACCTGGACAAACACAGACTAATAGATGTATCAAGTGAAATGGTCGGAAACCTCGACATCGCACGACAAAGGGGGTTAGTATTGCTTAACCGCATAAATATAGGGTTAATTAATAAAAACGGCCTGTGATTATCCTCATCGGCAACAAATCGTTGACAATATAGTATTCCAATGTCCAAAGACATTTTAACGTGAATTAGAGTATGACGTGCGCTTAATGACGCCATCCGCATTGTCACCAGGTTCCGGATGTAAAATTATAATTAAGTAAATTGCTGATTCGGCTGTTCGTTATATGAAAACAGGAAGAATCCATAAAAAACACCGAGCATTGCGGATGTCGCGATCCCAAACACGCCTAATTTATCGAAGACGTATCGAACTGAGATAAATAAATATGTTTCGATGTTTCAAGAAAGTCAGATAAACAAAATAAACAGTCGTGTTATCTACGAGAGTAATACCAAAAAAGTCTCACAATGGATTTTAAGTTTAATGGTGATTTTGCAGACAACAATGGATACAGTGGTTTTTCTACTTTGAGCTACATGAAAATCCCACGTCAACCGTCTACCCATGCACACACTAAGGTACTTGACCGAGTACATTTGCGGTATTACAGTTTAATCTGGGACATGTAACTCGTTTTGTAGTAAACGTAATAATGCGTTGGCTTTTTATCGGGTTGACTGTTGAGTAGTTAAAATCATTAAATTTGTAATAGAAATCTTTTCGGCATTGAGCCATTTTCAAGTGTACATAAATAAAAATAAATAAAATTATCATAATAATTAAAAAAAAAAAAAAAAAAACTTAATTTAAACGTAAAATATTACAAAAAATAGAAATGTGAAATAACAGATTTGATTATAAACTAACCTGTTGGTATTTGTGGTAAACAACACAATCGACTAATCACCAATATACATAATAACATATACACAACTAAATACACTAACTACTCAGAAAAATCTAAACTTTATGTCTAATATTAAAAAAAAAAAGTTTAATTTATAATATACTTCTTAAAATTCATCAAAAAATTTGTCGCCGAATTTAATAATTTTTATATTTTTCTTTTATTATTTCCAACAGTAGTTATATATTTTATATATATATATATATATATATATATATATATATCTTCTGAACTCACTCGACTCCGAGTATGAGTACTGTCCTTCATTGATATCTATGCCGATTATATGAAATTAAGCCGATGTGATGGCTGCTGCTGAAATCGTAATGCTGGCATTTGAATTGATGTTGCTTTTCGTCTGCTGTTCCAAAGCTTGGATTCGACGTTTTCTTTTCCTTCTTGCCCTTCCGCCGGCGAGTTTCCAAATTTTCGACTGCGCCTTGTACGATCGCTATCCACTCCTTTCGGTTTCTGGCACTTCTTTCCCAGTTTGGTTGTTTTGGGTTTATCCCTGCTATTTTTAAATCGTTTGCAATAACTTGGTCTTCCAACATGTCGCTTTCCCAATCCGAAAGCACCGTACAACAATCTTTTCGGTATTCGGTTTTCATCCATTCGGATGACATGACCTGTCCATTTGAGTCGCTTAGAAGTCAATATTTGCATTATAGATTGCATTCCAGATGTATCAAAAACTTTTTCATTTGATATAAACTCTTTCCAGCTGATGTTTAATATTTTCCTTATCATTTTTTGATGACACGTTTCCAGTTTTTTTAGATGTTTCCGCATGATTGGCCACGATTCAGCTCCATACAACAACGTTGGAAGTATTATGGCTCTATATACTGCCATTTTTGTTTTAATTGTTAAATCTTTGTTATTAAATACGCTATGCGATAGCATGCTGAACATGCATTTCGCAATCTGTATGCTATTTCATTTTCCAAATTGGCATCTTTACTGATGCAGCTCCCGAGATATTTTAAAGAGTCTACATTCTTTAAGTCTATTTGTCCCAGATGAAAATTAGCTGTTTCTGTGTTATTTGAAATTAATTGCACAATCTCTGTCTTGCTGCAGTTTATTTCTAGACCAAATTTCGGTATGTAGTTGCGTTAACGCTTTGTGTAAACTCTCTTTATTTTCAAATATTAAAGCACAATCATCTACATATTGCAGGTTGCCAAGCGTAAATGTTTTTGTCGCTTTTTTTTTTTTTTAATTAAGCCGAGTTAGCTTGTAAAGGCCGCCATAAAATTGAAAAACAGTGTTTACACCAACGTCAGGGATATACTGCTTGAAGACCAGGTGGACCACACTTATGTAAAAATTTAACAGTGATGGTGCGAGCACACATCCTTGTCTAACTCCTGACGTTATTTCGAAAGGATCCGTGACTCCGCCTGCATTCCAGTTATATATATATATATATATATAATTTTATAATTTCGGTTATGATCGATTTCGTGTTCGAATTATTTACACAATGTTTGCCAAATAAGGATTTTTCATCATCGTATAAATTTAGTGATTTTAACTACTTTCTTTTTGTTTTTTGTTTAATTATATTTATTTTGTTTAAATTTTATTTTATAGTTTATACGATTAATTTGTTTACTTAAAAATTAGTTTATTGTGCATTGATATAAAAATATGTCTGATTTAGTTATGCTGAAAAAGAAAAGGAAAAGTAACATATAGGAACTTCAATCTTAAAAACGTTATAAGTCGTTTTCGTATTTAAACTAAATATTATATCATTTTTATTATCGTCGTAATTAAGATTCTAAAATTAATTTATGATAATAATAAATACGTACATTGAAGGATATAACTAGCTAAGAGACACGCGGTACTCGGAGAGATTAATAATTTCCCTTGAAGGATATCTTTACGAATTTGCAAGTAAAAATTATATCTAGTGTATTCTTCTTGTAATTTACTCGGATCCGAAACGTAGAATTTAACTCTAAAGTAAAAATTTCCACCTAAAATAAAAATCGATTTGTAAAAGTTAATTGAAACAACGAAATTTTCAAAAATAAATACATTTTTTACAAATACACGCAACATTTATTAAGACAGAAAAATAACATAAAAAAATCCATACGCATTGAAACATTATTAGTTATTTAGAAAATTTTACATATTTAAAAAATGATTAATAATCAGTTCACAAAATTTACTATTACAAAATCTCGCGGTTTACAATTATTACGCGATTGTCTTGTATTTTGGACATTTTTTTATTTATTTTATTTGTCGCACCGTTCCAGTTAAATGTACATTCACCGCTATTGGTGAAGTTTGTATGGATTAATAATAAACTAATTTATTTTAGAAATTTCGTAAAAAACCGGTCATTCCCATTGAAATGAGAAGTACTGATAAATTATAAAGAGCATAACTATACGGAAGAAAAAAAATAAAATAATAATTACAGAGGAGAGAAAGAATATATATATATATATATATATATATATATATGTGTGTGTGTGTATAGGGTGACCCAGTGAAGACGGGCGGTTTTGT
Organism: Coronaproctus castanopsis; assembly: GCA_032883995.1. Taxonomy (NCBI): domain Eukaryota; kingdom Metazoa; phylum Arthropoda; class Insecta; order Hemiptera; family Monophlebidae; genus Coronaproctus; species Coronaproctus castanopsis. The sequence goes on along the minus strand of CM065054.1, from coordinate 34,496,523 downwards.
ATGGAATGGAATCAAGACATCATGTAGCTTTGCTACTTTCAATGAAATTTTAGAATTCACTAAAAGAGTATACATTGGGAGCTTTATATATACCTATATATATATACTACACGGATTTAATATTTTATATGTATAAATGAATTAAAGATATACATAATCAAATAATTAAAATTAATTTTTCTTAACGAAATCATCAAAAGGATATAAAATTAACACGATTTTCGAAAGAACGATTGTGTAAGTAACGTAAGAAATGAAAAGCATTGTAACATATCATCAGCTTCACCAAAAAAATAATAAACCGATGAAAACAATTTATTTATAACAAATATACAGGAAAAAATATTGGATTGTACATATATATTGCAACGCCATTAACACACCGTCTAATAATACATATCCCGATTAGTGTGACGTCGCATACAATTGATATTATTATGGTTTATTATTAAATTGTTGAAATTAAAAAAACTTTATATATATATATATAAATATATATATATATATGTTACCGACATTTAGGAAATCTCCAGATGAGATGCCCACGTGGATTGGGCTACGACCGTTATAATGAACAAAACAAAACAAAATAAAACGCAGTTTCTATTTTTATTAGAATTTTAAAATAATTAAAAAAAAAAAAAATTAATTGATTACGGATTTTCGAACGCGCACGATTTTCAAATACGTTTATTAAAATTAAAACTGAAACTAAATTAAACTGACTAATAAAACTATACTAACTTTAAACTAGAATGAAATGAATTAATTTAAAAACTAACTTGAATTAATTTGAACTAACTAACTAAAAATTAAACTGAACATCTTTTATACTAAAACATATGCATATATACACCCACATAATATATACATGCCTAATTAGAACTTTCTAGATTTTTCTGGAAAGATTCGTTTATTATTATTGTATATATTTATGGAACTTCTAGGAAAATCTTTGTACATTTACATATGTGTGAGTGTATTTTTTTATTGGTTTAACATAATTTTTTATATCCAATCATAAGATTTTACCGGCTCCACGTGGAGCATCTCACGTGTAGTAATTATCTTGTCATTAAATATATTATAATATTTGTGTGTGTTTCTATTATTAATAGGTCGATCAGGCGATTTTCAATAACCAATCAAAATGTGTTAAATTTCTCCTCATTTTCTAATGGGAAAATTAGGCATACACATACTCATACATATATATACATACATACACATATACTTATTGTGTAATTAATATGGCGAGAAAGCAACTGAAAGGTTAATAAACCTTGTGTGTCATCTTAACTTATTACTGGCCCTTTTACTAACAATATGTACATTATACATATATATATATATATATATATATACATATATATTTACTCACTCTTATATAATATGTTTAGTTTCACTTATTTTTTAATTCTTAAACTCATCTTATTTATTTATTTATTTAATGATTAACATGTAACAACATGATTGTTACAATATGAATGTGTGTGTATAAAAACATATATTTTTCGATTTTATTTTTAAACATAAACCATGATAAAAACAAGAATAACATTTCTTATTTAGTTGTTTGAATGATACAATATACAATCTTGAAAATTGTGAATATTAGTACTAGTTGTAAATTTTTCGTCTGAAATTCATTATAAAAACAGTCGAAAAAAAAATAACGAATTAAAAATTGCATGAAATTTCAAGAAATACATTTTAATTCAATTTAGTGACATCTAGACTGGGTGAAAATACGCAGCTTTAATTTTAAAAATAATTTAGGCCGAATTTAAACGTTTACGAATGTGTCTTATAAGAGGAATAAATATAATCGTGCGATTATCCACATGTCAGAATATCATAGACGATTAATAAATATATCGAAACATAACTAATGTAGCACATACCGTTACTTTGTTTCTTCACAGTTTTCCCCGGATCTAACCACCTCTATAAAATTAAAATACATTCTGCGTAAATTATACTTAAACATGAATGAATTTATTTATTTATTTATTTATTATTAGCAGCTATCCGGACTGTGAAAACAATTATATCATATGTATCCGGCGAAATAAGGATATATTAAGTATTTTAAAGTAGGAAGTATATCACTAACATTATTAGAGAGAGCTTGTAACGAAATACTTATTTTTCTATATAGAACTTTAAGAATATTGAATAACACAGAAACAACTGGAATATTTTTTATAGGGGGGGGGGGGGGGAACAAAAAACACAAAATCGGTTATTAGGACTGAAATAATTACAAAACGGATAGTGTCGATAATATTACTATAACTAATTAAAAGTCAACGTGTATTCAAGAACAATTTGGTAAAGCGATTGTGTAAATAAATAAAATTGATCGTTCCACACATTATCCGCATTAATTATAAAATATTCTCGGTGAAATAATAAATATGATATATAATTGACTGATTTTAATTCTAATATTTCAAAAAACAAAATAAATGTAAAGAGAAGAATTTACAACCGATACTAACAAAAAATAAAACTAAAATTTATTTTAAGAAAACAAAATCGTTGTTTAAAATTTCAGGCAATTATCGAGTCCCGTTTTTAGTACACCCATGCAGAAAATTATTCATATATATTCAATACATTATATCATACGTTATTAGATGTATAGTTTAATTGAAAAAGTGAAAATTATCCTATCTGTTACCGTTTTAAAAAAAACAAATCACTACATTTGAGAAAGTACTATATACAAAAAGACAAAAATTTTTATTCACATTACCACAAATTCACGATTCCCTGGTGAAGGTGTTAAGCCATTTTCCGTGAATTGTAAACCGAAATAATCTTTTTCGATTAAATCTAAATGTTGATAAACCAATTCTAATAAAACACGCCCTTTATCACGTTTCTGAAATGTATACAATAACGTTATTATAAACAAATGGAATAATTTCAAATGTTTACTTTTTACTCGGTATCACCGAAATGCAACAGAACATTGTTACTATCGAATAGAAATATATTAATCGCGTTTCTGAATTTGAAATAAATGATCTTATTGAACTTACGTTCCAAATAGTTAATTATAAAGTGAGAATAACACAATCCTACACTTTCGTTACATATCAAATTGAATATAAACGTTGTAACTGGGAAAACACACCATAATAAATTATAATTCAAAATTATAAATAACAGAATATAACTAAGCGCTACTAAAACGATATAATAAATTCTTTGCGATGACTAAATAGAAAAAACAAACAAATAAAAACTGAAATTAAGCAAATGTTCATATTACTAATGTAAACGTTCATCGTTTATTCAACTTTTCTAGAACGATTAATTACTTTTAAGGAATATAATAAAATTCACTACTCACATCGAGCTGAAATGAATGCTGCGTGTTGTCTAAAAAAACAACAGTAGCATTCAAAGTTTTACGTCGTTCTCTGTCTCGTGCCAGTTCTGATGCTCTAACATTATATGTGCCACTTGAACTACAAAATGTTTTTCGTGAGACACTTTCTAACATTCTATCGAATTATATATGTGTTACATTTTAATCGGCAAAACCTAATTACACGTAGGGAAAAAATAAATATATACAATAAAAATTTATTATTTACTATGACTCGGGTACAAATATTTTTATATCGCAACTCAAGCATAAATTCACGCAATAAAAATGAATAATTTAATTATAGTTTTAACAAAAATAAAATTTTTATAACAGAAAAACTACGCTTAGAAATGTACTAAATATAATTACGATTAGAATGTTGTCAGAGTAAATAAAGCAATGTCTAATATACATATTTTGATGCGGTACGTTTAGTTAAGAAGAGCGAAACCTAACAAAATTTAATCAACAATTTTGTTTTTAATATTGATAAAAAGCTTGTTCTCTAATATAGAATATATACTAAGTAACTATATAGATTATATATATATATATATATATATATATATATATATATATATATATATATATATATATGTATGTGTGTTCAGAAGAAACGAAGATACAATATTTTTGGTGTACATCATTCGGAAAACCAGTAAAAACAGAAATATTTTAATAGAACATACATCTTTAATTCAATACACTATAAACAATTGTTACGCCTTCAAACCGTATATAATTATACTAAAACAAAATTTAATACTTAAACTTTATTAATTAATTAGCAACGCTTTTAGTTGCCTCAGATTTCCACAAATTATTATATAAAGTTTCATATTAAACGTAAAATATGGTAAAATATGTACAATATATAACACGATAGTTCGGACTATAGATCTATTGGATTTGTTTACGATGTTTTTCTGATTAAAATAAAAATGTAAATGATAAAAATGAATTTATTCGATTGAAAAATGTTTAAATTTGTAACGAACACGTAACTTTTTATATAGGTGTAACAAATTGCAAACTGTATTTCGCGAAATATTATTTATACATAAATCACTATTTTGGAAACTAAACAACCAATGTGATAAAATATTGTATATGATTTATTTTCCTCGACTCTTATGAAATTTGTTTCATTTTTAACTTATAAGACTCGTATAAAATATTTTTAAAAACAATCAATACCGTTAACCTGAACACAGAATAGCATATACGTTAAAATTACATTATTCATGTAAAATATTTTGCAAAGCATACACACATAAGTAAAATATTTTGAAAACTCAAAAAATATATAACGCAACGTAAAGAATCGCTGTTACAGTTTTAACCATTTCAGGTAGGCATTATCAATTTTTTATACAAAATTATACATTTTGGCCTCTAAATAATTAAAAAAAAAAAAACAAATGACTACGTGAAAATATAAAGTAATATTTTGTGTATGCTTTTTAGATAACTAGATAATGTTTAATACGTTATATAAATATTTCTAGAATTGAAACTTTTAACGTCAACTAAAAATCTCTCATTATATTAATTTGATGTCATTGTGAGTGATAGAGTTAAATTTAGTAATAAGATAATATTTCATAACTAAATTTTGACGTAAAAAAACACACACACACACAAAATGGACAGCGTGAACATATACCTTGAGACTTAGCGCGAAATATTTTCATAATGATCGATTTTATCGTGACGAGGAAAAACAGCAATAACTTTTAAATGCACACGTTCATTCTGCGCAGCACAAGAATAACCTAATTTAAAGTAAAATTATTCGAACTAGAACAAGTTGACAAATCTGATAATGCAGTATAACAAAATACAAAAACATTGAATTATACGTTACGCTACTAAAGCACCAAAACAAAAACTTCAAACTCAAACGCAATTATAAAATGTCACAGAAAAATGAACGGAATGTGGACTGAAACGTTAGCGGTTCTTTTCGTTAATAATAACTTCCCGGAAGAGCGTAAAATAATAGATTTGAAACTAAGCCAACGATGTTTGAACGTTGTGCCAGTGATGATCATTTATTTAAGCAAATGTAAAATTGTTTAACAATCTAAATAAAGTTGATTTTGGAACCACATTAATTATTCTCGCTGACGAATATTTAGCATTCATCAGTTTGTAATAATAATATAAAACTAAAAAACCAAAGAAATGCGAGAAAATTGAAATTGTGCGACGGAAAAATATTGCAATGACGCCGAATATGAATATAAACAACGAAAAGTAAATGGATGATAATATAATTATCATAATATAAAAATATTGATGGAGAATAGAAAATTACTTATATCTTATTAACTAAATAATGTGCTGATTTTAGGTTTTTTTTTAATACGTAATTTTCCGGGTTTTTTATTCTTCCAAAATGATTGTCTCTTATAACAACTAAGTGCGCATCCAATAAAAAATTCAATTCCTTAAAAATTACGCAGTAATTTTAAAATGTAAAACTTTTTTTTGCGGTAAATTACCCGAATATTAGATTTATTTCATAACATGTTACACTAAGCGGCTGTCAAAAATAAAATTTGACAGTAAATTTTAATGATTTACTTTCGCACAATTATACACTATGGTTACCAATAATAAATAATAACACCTAATTTTCAAATTAAAAACTATACACACGTGTATATATATATATATATATATATATATATATATATATATATATATATATATATATATATATATATATATAGGCATACATAACACACACATATATATATATCATCATCAATATTACAGTCCTCAGTCCTAAAACTGGTTTTATTTCATAAGTATGACCAATATAAGAGACAAGTTTTACAGATTATTAATTTATTTACCAAGTTGACGCAACATAATTTATTAGAGACGCATTAGTTTAATTGCAACCACATTCAACGTGTTTAGTAAATGCGATATCTCGAACCCGCATCACACCTAAATACCTAATATAAAACTCGGCCTTCTTTTCGCAAATACAACAGATTAAATTTTATATTTTGATTTTCCGCTTATTGAAGTACGAATTTAATTCAATAAAACCCCGAGTTAATCTTTTTTGTATAATGTCAGTTATTACGATGTATATAGCAGTATCACCGGCATATAATGCCAACTGTAAATGTTTAATTTTGTGAATGTCATTAATAAAAAGCCGGAATAAGTAAAAACTCAGTATGCTATTGTCCAACTCCCTTTAATGTATATTTCATAACAGATATCATTAACTATGGAATTTCTGTTATTTAAATAATCTTGAATACGTCGAAATAAGTAAGTAATTATGGAAATAAGTTCAATAACTTTCTATATTAAACCAAGTTGTCAGGTTTCGTCGAAAGCTTTGTCTATGTCCAATAGCAGTAATCTTGCGTGCTTGTTTTATTTATTATACTTATCAGTTACGGTTTCACTAATTTTCGCTAATTGCATGGCAGTATTATACCTAAATTCAAATTATCGTTCTATAAGAATATCGTTATTTGTGATTTTTTTCAGTTTACCCAGAATATTTTTTTGTGCTATTTTATTTAAAGTAACGACACGGGTCGTAGACTTCTAGGATTAGAAATATTCGTACCCCTGATTCAAATATAGAAATAACGTTAGATATTTTCTACCAGTTCGGAACATTAACACTTGTTATTGTTATAACACGGGTATTTTTTTAAAGAAGAAATAATGTTTATTTGTCATATAATTTAAAGTAATAAAACGAAAATGCCTCCTTAACCGATATTAAAAATTAATTTAAAAAACATAAGTACTATTTATAAATTATAACAAATATAGAGCAAATATTTAGTAGGAAAAGTTTATAAAAAAAAAAAACCCTACTATCCAGTAGAAAGGACAAAAGCTGCCTTACAAAGTTATAGAAATTACATAAAAGTATAACTCATTTACATATATAAAACTAAAAGTAATGTAACAGAAAACTAGAGCTTGTAGATTCATTCATCTAATAAAATATGTTTCACGCGCCTGTTTATACTTTTTATAACGATGTCTTATGGTAGTTATAATTTTATCAATGGAAATTATTATTTAATTGATTATATATATATATATTTATCAAAGAACTTTCGTTAAGTATATAGGGGAAGTATAAAATATCATGCATAGATTTAATCCGAGCTCAATTTGGCTTAATATAATTCTGAAGCACTGATTTTGTAGCCTCTGTAGTTTGTTTATACTAGATAAACTGACAGAGGACCATACAGGACAATCATATAGCATCCTAGGCAGGATAACACTATAATAAAGTAAGAGTTTATTTCTCACTGAAAGCGTACATCTTCTGTTGAATATGGGGGAAAAATATGCAGTTTTCGTTGCATTTTTATAGCACACTACTGATTTATGTGATTTGTAAAACTAAGTTTATAATCCAGTAAGACGATCAGATATTTAATATTTGTTTGCCAGTTCAGAAAACGATGTGGCAAGAAAAGTGGGACTGAAAATCGCTTTAAAAAAAAAAAAAACATTTATGGCGAATTATGTCTGAAATATTATTAATGTGCGTGCTGGTAAAATAGAAACAGTCGAAAAATTTAAATATCCAGAAGCAATTTAATTTAAATCCATGAAATATTATGAAAGGCGCAGCGTACTGGTATTTAAATATTATTGCTTCTTTTGATCTCTCATCGTATCATAAACTTAATTAGTGCTCCTTATAAGAACATTTAGAATAAAAATTGAACGTTAAAAATCAGACGGAAAAGTCACGAAAATATTGAGAATGCAGTTCGCTACTTAAATTGCAAAATTCGGACTACCGCTACTTTAAGTAGTCCCAGCACAAAACAAAGAGCCATAATTAACAAAACTATCCTAAATTAGTAACAACATCTTGTTCTGTAAAAGAGACGTTTTAGAAATGGTTCCCGACTAAATTTTCAACTGATAAAATCTTACTGAACGAGAAATCTGAAGAGTTAAACAAGCAATATAAGAAATATAAAGATTACCTTATGTAAGTTGTTTCCATTACCCGCTGATTATTGTTTATCGAAATGTAGAAATTTAAACAGACCTACAAATTGAGAAAATCTAAAAGAAAAACCTTATTTATTTACTGCGCATTTTTCGAACGTGTTTAAATTTGACTATACGCCAAATCTGGTTACACGTATATTAAATAGTGCCTAAGTCGTTGAAGTTATCATTACTGACTATGTTTGTTTCGCCGCTATTCAATAACAAATAAAAAAAATTCAGGCTATAACCTAATAATAGTTAAGTTGCTCAAATACCTACACCGAAATGTGGTCTCATGCACACAGTATTTCTTCCTATCGGCCAATTTCCTTGTCCACATCTCCTATCAAATAATCTAATACCAAACGATCAATTTGATTCTCCAAATATCTAGATTGGATCGGTTACATAAGGTAGTAAATATTATCGAAAGTATTTGAGGAACACGTCTGTAAAGCCGCAGTCGTCGATATTTCTTAAACCTCTCATAAGGTACGGTAAGACGGTCTGAAATACAAATTAAAATTAATCCTTCGCAATAATGTTTTATTTTTTTCTGGTGTGTTTTTATCTCCGAGATCGTTACTTTCGAGTATGATATGAACAAACACATTCCGAAAAAATACTAGCGCGTGTCCAATATTCGGTACTTGAACTCTTGATTAGTCACACGCCACTAAAATAATATGGTCGCTACAGGCTATGACAAAATAATTCGAAAAAGTGTAACAATAAGTACATGATGCATTTTTTTGTTTTTTATGAAATATACATTTCGTGAATTTCTGTAATATAAATAGCAAAATTTCGTTTAAAGCTGAAATAGTTTGCCATATATAATTGTGTTTTTTGTTTTTTAAATTAGAAATGGAATGTTGAAAATCAATAAACACAGAATATAAAGAAAAAACACAACAACGTTTTAGTAGAAAAAGCATATATATAAAATCAACAGAAGAGAGAACACTTGCACTAATATTTGGGAACAGCGCAGAAGATACGTATTGATCATAAAACTATGAAAGAACACCCGATGACACGACGATTATTAAAAATCAGATCGCGTTATCGATCAAATCTAACATAATCTTTTTAAAGCGATACAATGAAACAAAATTTATTTATTTGTTCGCTCTCAAAACCCGATAATGTGCTATCTTTGACTACCAGCTTATAAAGCTACGTCCAATATACGAAAACGTCCAACTTTTACAACAATATTGTTTAGTGACGTTATTCCAGCGTCTTTTTAGTCGGTTGTAATAAGTTCTAACATCGTCTAATATTACTTAATGGATTTCAATTTAAATTATCACCTGTTTGTAAAAACTACACGGGTGAATTTAAATTCATTATTCTTAGTTTTTCAGATATCAAAAACCATAATGAAATTTCATTAATACTTGCACGTAGATTATTGCAGACGTTGATCATTGAGATGTTTTTATAATATTAAAAAAAAAAAAAAATCGGACATTTTCACGAAAATTAATTGGCCAACAATCTGTTTTCTTCTCAAGGAGTAAATATATGCTTCATATCTTTAATTTACCTTTCGCTAATTTTTAATTCGTACGTCGTTCACATCTCCCACGTATAATACATTTCGGTATATCGAGGTCATCGCTAAACTTTCGCAATCGAACTATAAAAATAATTCCGAATAAACTCTTAAGCGCCGAAATTTAAAAAATTAATATCTAATTATACGAATTAACTAGCTGACATAGTTTCGGAAAAAAGACGATACGTTTTGATAAACTATTTTACACGATTATAGGTACGACAGACGCGACTATTAGAAATAATATCGGTAAGTAGGATTTTATAAGAGCGAACCGTCTCGCGTTTAATTTTTAATTTTTTTTTCTCGCAAACATTAATTTCAAATGTCTAATTTCTAACGATGTTTTTCTATAAAACGCTAATTCAAAAGTACGAGATCCGTTTTTGAAAAATTGTAATAAAAACGATTAATTAAAATAACGGTTTTCCAATAAGAATATATATAGATACTTCTGAATGAAAAAAAAAAAATGAGTGTATTTGCGTATAATAATTACAAAAGCATTGGTTTCTTTTATATATATATATATATTTTTTGGTATACAATTTTATTAGGCCATTTAAAAAATCAAAAAATGAAACGAAAGCGTGAACGTTATCACAACCAAGCTTTCCTCGATCGGAAACTATCATCGCAATTCTGCGTGTTTACTAAAACAAAACACATACATGAAAAAACATATTATAAGAGGGTAACGCGAATATTTAATTAAACGTAAATGGTTAACGAAAAAATTCGCAATATATAAAACTATAATAATCAAGTGAAATAATAATAATAATAATAATAATTTTAATTTTACATATTTTTAAGTAATTATATTTAATTTATATTTTTAAAATTATGATTTTTTTAAATTTTTCACTTGATAATGGCGTAAATGCCGAAAAGCTTTGTGTTTTCCTTAAGAAAATAAATATTAGTGATTTAACTAATTTTCAATTGATTTTTTAATAATAATAATGTTTAACGAAAAGACGCGTTATCCGAAAGCGTCAATTGAAAGACTGTGCATCGAAAGGAACGAAGAAGGAAGATAACTAATACACTTGTAGAATTTACTAAATAATCAAAATGCAGAAAATGCGAAAATACTTTATGGATAGAAGTAACGACTCGGCTTTACATGCAACGATAAATCTGATAAAAATTACACTCCGTTAAATTTAAGTAGTGAAACTTTCATTAATAATAGACTAGACTTAAAAGACACGGAAAGCTAAAGTGTACATGGAAAGTATCAAATAAATGACTGATACGCGGAGAATTATTCCCGGAAACAGAAGGATTTCGATCAGGCGATAACAACCAGAAATTATAGGAAATATATCATTAAGGAATCAAATATCTCCGATAAATGTCGAAAATGTGGCAAAGCGAGTGAAACAATTAAACACATTTTAAGCGGGTGTTTACAATTAACATCGAAATTTTATGTTAAAAGACACGATGATGTGGCAGCTATCGTACATCGAGAAATAGGAATAAAATATTGGTTAATTGAAGATTTTATTTTTTTAATGGGGATGCCCTTACAGCTTACCCAACGTGTATAATTAATTGAAGATAAACACAGAGCCATATTATAAATATACGCAAAAAAAAAAAAAATCTTACAACACGAACAGTATAAATTATACTGGGACAGAACTATATTGACTGATAAAATAATAGAACATAACTGATATCGTTTTAATAGATAAGATAAATTAAGTATGTTAATAGATATATAGCTCTGTACCAGATAGTCTGAATATTGATAAAGTGTATGCAGACAAAAAAAAAAAAATATGAAAAACTTACAGAGCAAATGAAACGAATGATGAAACTCGATGCTGTTAATATTTTACCCCATTGGTAATAACAATGGAATAATATCGAGCAGTTTAGGTAACAGTATAAAGAACCTATATAACTAACACCATATACGATCGAACAAATTTAAAAATCAGTATTATTGAACATTATTATGAGAACCTTTTTTAACCATCAACATGAAGGAAGTTTGCAATGCTTTATTACAAACTCAAACCAGCATGACTGTGAAGATTGCGGATAATAATAATAAAAATAAAACAATGTAATAACCCAAGTGAAACTATTAATTAAAATAAATAAATGTAAATACGCACGTCTTATTTAAAAGCAATAATAATTGAATGTCCTTTTCTCGTTAGTTATTACTGTTTAATGTTTTTATATCGTAATTAACGAAACATGTTTTAAAATTTCTAACCCCGAGAAAAACGTTATATTGCTTAAACAAAGCTCGTATCAGAGTGATTCTGGCGATTCATTCAGAACTATCGCGAGCTTCTAAAATTCTTTGGCATGTTTCGGCTTCGTAATCCGGTTCATTAGCAACCAAAAACTGAAACTCGTATGAATAAGTACATTTCATATTTAATTCCTTACATTATACATATATATTCAAGCGACAAAATAGTAAGTTTTTCCAATATATAACAAGCTATAATGAAATAATATTAAGATTATTGTTGTAAATCAACCGTAATAAAAGAAATATTAATTATCACATTTTAATCATGTTATTATTTAATAATCTTCATTAGGAATCACGATGGCATCGAAGCTTTATCCGAGTTTTACGTCTTCTTCATCAATCCACTACTCCAGAGCTACACAGTAGAGTTGACGGCTTGACTATTTTTCTATTTTTTATTCGTTTGGTTTTAATATTTGTCTGTTATTTAGCCTGATAATATATATATATATATATATTAAAATTAACACACGAAAATTTTTGATTGCTATAAATTATTCTTCATAAGAATTGGCAAACATCAAAGCATTAAACATATTTTCTTTTGAGATATTTTTAATTTTATTTCAATAAAATATTATAATTCTACAGTTCAAAAACATATATCCACGTTTTATATATATCAAAATTCTTACATAGCGTTTCTGATAAAAGTACGAATGTGATATTATAATTATCATTTTATTAATTTTATTTTTATGACATAATCGAAATGCATAATTCCGATCCTGTTTTGTATTTTATTCGCGCACAAATTAATTACAATAAAATATTCTATTATTTTTGACAATTTAATTTTTTTTTTTTAATTTTTTTCCAAAAAATTATTTTTAATGTATAGTTTGATCGATCACGGTCTAGTTGCGAGACGAGCTTTCAATTATCGCGTAAATATTAACATAAATTGATATAATCGCGATAAATCGACACTGCCAACAAATTATTGTTCAAAAATATTTCGCTAAAAACAAATATAATTTCTGAAAAAAAAAACCCGCACGAAATTATCTTTATTGCAATCATGATTAGACTAATACCTTTTTCATCCAATCAGTACGAGCTGGCAATGTATCCGTTGCGATTAAATCAATCAGTTCTTCACGAAAAATTCGTACGGTGTATTAAACACTTCAGCCATCCTAGTCATATCTGACTTCGAATAAACGCTAGCACATAAGTTAAAAGAAAATATTTTTGAATATGTACAAGAACACACGCACACACGCGTGTATATATATATATATATATATATATATATATATATATATATGTATATATATATATAAGAAGAACACAAATTTTGATCAGCAAGTTCGCATCTATGTTTTGATTTGGGATCCTTTCTAGACTAAATACATTCATATGGTGGATAAAGTTCAATTTCAGTTCTTGAGATACATTTATTAACCGTGTTAAATTGGCGTCTTTCTTGCATTTTTGAGTTATAATATTTTATGTGATTTCCTAAATATTAAACCCTCTTGAGTGCTAGAAAAAAGATAAGCAAGCTGAGATTCCTGCATGATCTTTGTAACGCATACATGACAATTATTTATTATCTACAATCCTATATATGGTTCCCAGTATTAGCAGTAGGTCGCATCATGTTTTCTATGAACCACATGCTCGTACAAATCTAGGTTATAATTCACCACTTCTATCCACCTTGCGTCTATATAATAACGTATATCATAAATTTTTTTTAACCCTATATTACAGTTCTTACTTTTCAGTAAGCTTATATTATGTGGAAAATATATTTTGGTCATAAATATTCCTGTTTATTACCATTCTGAATAATTATGCGATTATGCGTGACTTCGTCTAACAGTTTCCTTGCATGAGAATATGGGCATGTGATTTGTATTATTTTTTTTCCCTTTGTGAATTAGTATATGTAAATGTCCATGACTTGAGGGAGAGCTTGTTTACATGGGAACATGAGTGTATGATTGGTATTTCTGTTTTTTGTTCTGTTCGGATATGTACTTGTATATTAGCTATTGTGTTTCATTAGAAACATTTTTTTGTTCTTTTGTGGATATTAGTAATTTATTTTTCCATTTTTAATATTATTTATGTTAATTAGCGCGTCGTGTGTGGTATAGTTTTATTTTTGTTCACATTTTGATTCCATAATTATTTTGTAAGTACACTGTTATTGGTGTCTAGCTGTTGTGTACGCGGTAATGTTATGTAATTAAATACGTAAATAATTTATTACCTTTTTAAAAAAAAGTACATAATAAACAAAGCGGTTCCGAGCAATATCATGTTACAATTAGCGTTGCTTATCGACAAATACATTATAATTTAGTTAATGTTGATATTTTAAAATATAACTTATCCAGTTTATCAGAACGCGGTGTTGCAAGGTAGTTTAGAACAGCTTGTGTTACAGTTGGCTCTGGCTGTACATAATATAGTATTGGTACAGTAAATAAAAATCAATAAAATATCGTCAATCAAGAATTCAGTTTCAAGGTAAAATGTTCAAATTTAGCAATGGAACAATTGTTGATGTGTGGAAACGATTATATGAATAAATCTTGGTACATATTCTATAAAAATAAACTCATGCCGAATTATAAATTTATATGTAACAACAATTAAATGATATGTTCAATAAACTAATAACAATTTTAAATTGATAAAAAATAAACTTACCTGAATTTTATTTATACACGACCCAAAAAATTAGTTTTCAACACTGTAGTAATGACATGCTTGAGTATAATTCGAAGCAGCATTTAAATCACTGCATCGAAGTAAGGTTGTTATTACATTTTCTAACATTTTCATTATCACCGCCGATTTTATCACGATCACGTTGGTTGCAATAAACTTTTTAAATCCGTTAATTCACCCGAATATTGAGCACTTAAACTAGTGTTTCAACTTTTGGTTCTGATGAACCGGATTATGAAGCTGAAACATACCAAAAAGTTTTAGAAACTCGCGACATTTTTGAAAGAATCGCCAGAACCGCTTTGATACGAGCCGACTGTGGTGCGGAATGCCAGACTATCGATCATATTGTAACGGAGTGCCCTACGAGGGCTCTACAAGGAGGCTGGGCCGAGATGAAGGATCTCTAAAGTAAGTATTAAACATAATTCAAAAATTAAAAATGTCTAAATATTTAAATACGAACCCAAAATAAGTGTATACTTGAATATAAACTATTATGAAGTAATGTAACTAAGAATTATTATACTTGTTCACTTAGTTTATTTGATAACTACTGATACATGTTTAGGAATTTGTTAAACCCAATAACGCCAATTTTAAAGCTTCAACTCTCCTCTGTCGAAAATTATCAGCCACGTACTTTAACCAACGGGCGCGAGTTAATTCGACATAATTATAAGAATACCATTCTAAATTCTGAAAATACAATCATGTTTTATGCTGGTTAACAATTTAAAAATAGCACATAAGACTAAACTAAATAAGTTGTATTTTACACATACAGGCGCATCGTAATGCATGCATTAAAGAAACACCAATAAAGTATTTGAAACGTGATTTTCATTAATAGGATTCACTTCGTTTCTACATCAGCATTTGATTCATGTGTACACACATTAAACTTATAAATTCAGTTCATATAAAATGTACTTATTTTATGTATCAATAACACTATAAAAATTTCGTATTTAGTACACATAGTCAAATTAGAAAAATACTGTAACATCTACTTAAATTAATAAATATATTTACAATGCAAAAAATTTACTTTGACACACGAAACACAAAACTTTACTTCGTTTTTCGAGAAAATCAATTCTTAAGACAGTAAAATTATTTTGTGATCTATAGACAAAATATGTTGATAAAATTTTTTAAAAATATAGATGTTATGAAAGCACCTTTATCAAAAAATATATTTCTAATTTAATGGTTGTACACAAATGAAAATAAACTGAAGGAAATTCACGCAAAAATTAATGTATTTGATTTGCCAGCATGCGAAAAATTTTTGCAAATGTCCCCAAAGGCTAGATTGTAGTTGTAAGAAAAAATCATATCTTATTTTCATAGAACTATTTCAGATAAACTTATAAATAGGTAAATTTACTCACCGATATGTGCGGACAATTCCAATTTTTCTAAAAAAAAAAAAATAATTTTAAACTTAATTACACTTTTTTTTGTTTTTGTTTTTTTTTCTCTAAATTTTAATCATTTCATTTATTTCTATGTTTAGAAACATTAAATAGAAATTTCGGCATTTAACCATAGTATTGCGGTCAACTTCCGACTTTACCGATTATATCGATAGTGTCGATTAATCAAAACAAAACATTTTTATTTACCAAATATATACGTAATACAATAAATAATAATAATTTTATTTGAATAGTAATTTGATTTTAAACATCGTTTAAAAATTATTTAAAATTACTTCATTAATATAAAACGAAATTATTAATTTTAAAAGTTATTTTGTTTTTAAACCTTTAAATTATATTACTTTAGTTTGAAAATTATTCGTATATTGTTTCTCCCCGAAAGGTTATGTGAAATCATGTTTCCCGCGTTTTGTTCCTACTCCTTGTTGCGTTTGTTATTTTTCTGTAAAATAAATGTTTTTCTTGTTTTATGTTTTTTTAAATTTATTTATCATATTTCTTTAAATTTATTGATTATTTTAGTTACATATGTGTATCATTTATATTTGTTATCTTAATACTTTATACGATAAAATAAAGAATACTTATTAAGTAAGTTAAGGGAATGGAGTTCTATTCCAAATGAAGATCATAAATGTCCGAAATGTAACGGCAATCTAAAGTTATATAGGTGTTCGTGTAAGTTATTTTATATTATATAATTCATTTTATTCAAAAATTACATTTTTATAATTTTGACTTGAATCGAAACATTTCTTTGCAAAATGTAAACTTTTTTGTTTTAATATACTTTGTTTGTAGGTTAGGTTACATTTTTTTGAGTTTGTTTCGGCTAATTACTATTAGAATTAAAGAAAAAAAATGAGAATGGCACAATATCTAACTAGATTACGTTGATCCGTTTACAAAAATTAGTTATATACTGACACTGCATTGCAAGATGTACCAGATACAGATGTTAATCTAATAAGAACATATACTGCACTTTGATCTTGCCTAATAGGCTGAGAAACAATATTAGGTTACATTTTATGCGTATCAGGTATTATTAAGCTGATAAGAATAGGTATTACACTTTGATCTTACCTAACAGGCTGAAAAGCGATATTAAGTTAGGTTTGTTTCAACTAGTTAGAAGTAGAATTAAAGGAAAAAACGAGAATAGCACATTACCTGCATGAGTGATAAATATTTTCTACAGAGGTAAATAGTAACACTATTGAAATTTACAGTTCTAGTTTTTCAAAATGTTGATTTTCTTGAAAAATATTGCTTTCGACAAAAAAATACTTCTAGTTACTTTTATCAGAATGTTTTTTTTTTTTTTTTTTTTAAAAAAAGAAATGCGTTTTTTGGACATTCTTGTAGGAGCTAGAACCCTTCCAGTGTTTCTCTAAAGTGTAGATTAATCATTTGTAATTAATGAACATTTTTATTAAAAAACTGCAGATTAGATTTGTAGATTATTAAATTACAAGATTATCACAGTTTCCATGAGAAACATAAATGAAAGTATGTCTTTTTAAATTCGAATTTTCCTAGTAATGAGCAAATGATACGGATTTCTTATAAATTTTTGTTAATAATAATAGGTAGTTGAACTTTATATCGAGTATGTACCATCTTCGTTTACTTCGGCACAAATTATCTTCTGCTCTAATCGCTTCGATTACGTAATTCAAGGTAGTTTTTGAAATGAAAGTTGGCAAATTAGTTCTTTACCATCGTCGTGGGCTTTCTTACTTTCAGCAATTGCATTTAGAGATGTCCGTTGTAGAAATGATTCGACTACTTCTTGCGTAAATATTGTGTCAATTTTTGAACTTTTTTCGCTGTTTTTTCACTTTATTCTTTTGTTTTCATCCTTTCTAGTTCAATTGCGAAATAAAAAATATGTAACAATTCCTAAAATCTAAAATGTCGCAAATAAAAATCCGAAAAAAGCGCATCACAATGTTTTTCTTTGTATTATCGTCAGATGTTAATCACTGATGATCAGAAATTTAGAATGAAAATAATTTAAGGTATTCGATACTTACCTATTAAACGGGTATAAGCGCGCGGTAAATTATAATTTCATCGGCATGTTAAGTGTTCATTTTCGTAAAATTATAATGAAAGGAGAAAATATCAAATCACTGAACTATCAATCGTTAAAGCAGGTTTCCCGATACAAATTATTTGTTATTTAGAACCATTCGATACACGTGCTACGGCATTCGAGTCGTCAGTTGGTCAGTCGACCAGAAAAAGCGGCTGATCTCTGAATAATAAATACGAACTGTAGTGGAGGTAACGGAGGATAGACGAACGCTGAACTCTAAACTGTAGTGTGTTTTACTCCTAATTTATTATACGTAATACTACATAACGCAATAACGTGTTGATATCACGCCGTCAACAGAACGTGGAATATTTTTTCGCGATTCACGACGAAACAGTGGCGTGAAACGGTGGTGGCGCCCCGTGTTTCACCCCGATGTGTCCATCCGCCCTTGGGCCGATAATTTGCATAGAGCTTATGACTTGGGAAGAACGTCAACTTTTAAATGATGTTTCACCAGTAGTGCAACTTGCTCTACAATTCTCATCAGATCTAAATACATAATAACCGGTAAATTTAATTTCGCAGTCCTTATTCGGCTTAGTTTCCGACAATGCTACAATATCAATTTTATTATTACAAATAAAATTATAGAGTACAGTGCATTTCAAAATTAAGAAATTACAACAAAAACGATAATATTCGACAATTATATTTATTTCGCAATATATAACGCGATAAAATAATTTAGAATATAAATTAATAAAAGTTAAATTTAAAGGCTTAAACCCGACAATCGGTATAAAGCGTTTAAATTTTCATACTAGTCGTATATTCGGATACGATAACTGTTCGAATATCCTCTACGATTTCTTAACCGAATTCCTCGTACGCAAGTGATTATTCTCTCTGTTTTCGTAGGCTGCAGCCCTGGATTTGCGAACGTTTTCATCGGTCGCGTATTTATTCTTTTTTTCCTTCGACGTGACCGACGATATTTTACTATGGCCGCTGATTGATTTTTCCTTATTTAGTTGGCGACGTTTTTTTGACCGTTCGCGGAGACGTAACTTTTCATCAAGTGTCATCCTCGGTATTGAAATCGCGGTCGACGGTTGAATCTTTTTCGATTTACGCGGTTTCGTATCGACTCCTGAAGACAATTTGTCGACTTTATTTTCGATTCTTTTTTTTCGGTCGTTTTTTTCTTTCTTCGACGACTTTTTCGATTTATTTATTCGCGCTTTCAAGTACGCATTAGCTTTCATCTTTGCTTCTTCCAGATTCGCGATCCGTTTGCGACGCGGTACGCACATAACCGGCTGTTCCATCTTGACTTTCAGATAACATTGCTTATGATTTGTAATTGCGATTTTTGTTTTATACAACGTGCTTAGCATTACGTTTAATTGCTACGTAATTAATAATTATCTAACGTAATTCATTTGTAAAAATAGAATTTCTAGGCAATTAGATTTTTTTTTTTTTAATTTATTTAAAGCGGCGCCATGTACTGCTGCTGTGGCCAGAGACACCGCTTGTGATATTTATATTAGGGGAGAAAGAGTTTAGTACCTTTTAAGAAATTGGAAGGTGTGATCGTTCATGTTAGGATTATCAGAAATAGTGGATGAGAATGAAGAAGGTCGGGTTATGTGATAGGATTGGAGGATAGGACACGCATAGGGAATATGGACAACAGTTGCAGTTTGCTGGCCACAATAACAGCACGATGGGGCGTTTCTTCGATCGAGGATATATTTGTGGGTAAGAGATGTATGATGCGGAGCCGGGTTAGAACTACTTCTTCACGGCACGATGGTTGTATGGACGTTTTCCAGGGAGTTGTATCTGATTTGATACTCCGTAGCTTATTCGTGGTAGGAGTATCCATACTTCCACGTATCCCCGAATCGATTATATGACTGATAACATCCAGTGCAGGAACAGCAACCGATGAAGCTGGAAATATAGTTGATGCCTGTTTCGCTGCTTTGTCAGCTATGTTGTCGTATGTGATGTCTGAATGACTCGGAATTCAGCAGAAGGTTATACCTTTAGGTTGGATCTATAAACGGCGGCGTGAATTTCTTAACTAACGGGATGGTATATTTTGTTTTAATTAATTGTCTATCGTTGTTGTATAGCTGTTAGTGAGTCTGTGAAGATTACAATATTTGAATATTTCATTTGTATCGCTTCTTGTACGGCTAATTTTAGTGCAATTAGTTCCACAGACAGAACAGAGAAGCCACACGGTTGTATCTGATGACCTCGCCATCGTGAACTACAGTGAACTACAGAACATGCAGTTCCTTCCTTCGATTTGGATGCGTTAGTGTAGAATTTTTTAAACGATGTGTAAGCTAATAGCAACTGTTCGTAGGCTTGAGATATTATTTGTACAGATTTTTTGTTGTATTTTATTAGCGTGGTATTACGAATGTTTTTGCTAAAATTGCAGGCGGAAGTAGAGGTATTTTGTAAAAAACAATCTTATTCGGAATGTCGATATGTCTTTTCGATAGAATTTGACAAATTGTTTGTCGAAGGAGTGTTGAGGATGGTTATTTATTGATTCGCACGATCCGGATAATCTGTGTCTGCACTGAAGATGGACGAAGAATTTTGATAGCAAATATTCTCGATGGAGATTCAATAGCCATTCGCCTGCTTAGCATACTAATAATGGTAGGGCTTGTACGAAATGCTCCCAGCGCTATTCTTACCGCCGTATGATGCACTGAGTCCAGTGTGGCTAAGACAGAAAGCTTCGCTGTACCGTAGATAGATACACCATAATGTAGCGATATCACGATAAATTTTTAACAAGGTTGTTCTGTCTGCTCCATATGATGTGTGTGAAAGCTTTCTCATTACGTTCAATTTCTGTTGACATGTTTGCTTTAAATATTGAACGTGTTGTTTCCTAGAAAGAGTATCATGAAAAATTATTCCCAGATGGGTAACTGTGCGAGATTGCGGTATAATATTGCTGTTGACGGTGTAAGACTTAGTTCTTTTCTGTACGTTCGAAGGCGACAGAAATGGACACATTTTGTTTTGGAAGACGAGAACGTAAGACCGTTTTGAGAGGCCCATTGTTGGACTCGATTCACTGTAATTTGTAAGCAGCGGTTTGTAATTAAAAAATACAATCGAAATATAAACTATCCTATCTCTCAAGTTGAAGCAAATTATACATGCATATTAACTTCCACGAAGATCGGTTGACTAGTTTTGGAGTCCATCGCAACCAAACATCATGATACTGGATTTTTATATATTAAGGTATATGTATATTTTAATTGATGCGTGTTCGTGCATTCATTCTCTTTCATTTGCTCACATTTGCAGTCTCGTATCTATATCTCTCGATCACACGTACGCTCTTATTTTGCTCATATTTTTATTTTACGTAACTTGCGCAACAGCATTATTTCGAGATCGTATGTCTGTTCCTTTTTTTTTCTCCGTATTTATCTTCTTTTTTTTTTTTTTTAATTTTTCTGCTATACTTTTTAAAATTTTTCGTAAACCTATTTTGTCCGTTATACTTTAATATCTTGTCAGTGCCTCGGATTTTTATTTTTTTTTATTTTAAGGTTTTTTCTCACAGTTGTAACCGTCGAAATTATCACGTCGCTCAACGGTACGCAATGTATAATGACGCAATTTTACTTTTACTCAAAACGGAACATGGCCAAAATGATAGTATCAACACTAAAAAAAAATATTGTTTTATACGTATTAAGATCGTTATTATTATTATTATTATTTATAAAAATAATAGTTACTGGCAATCGAATAATACGTCGATAATGCTCTAATTCGAAAAGTAGGAATAGCTGTAATTATTGTTAGGAATATTTTTTGGATGAGCGTATAGGTTTTCAAATAAGGACGAAATATTTGCCATTTTTTTTGTTATAGCGAAACTTCTATTGGCGCGTTATATATGGGGAGTTAACCCGTAAAAATAGCGAGCCAAAGGCTTATAGGTACACAGGCAGACCTATTCTCGTAGTGTAGTCTGGTTCCTCTTTTCCCGTATGCTGTACTCATATACGTATATATTCAGTTTACATACATGCGTACAAACGCATGCAGAAATTATGACGTATAATATGTATATATATATATGCGCGCGTAAAAATTTTTGGTGTGTTCGTATTGAGTCATCGCCACGTAAAGTTAACCATGGCGGACGTTTCACTTCTTCCCTGCAACCCGCGAAACAGTTTTTTTTTTTTTTTTTTTTTTTTAAATTCACCTTTGTTATCGACATAGCTAAACAGCCAATGCTGAGTCTTATATCCATAATTTGATCATTGAGGAGAATACTTTTTCTAGTTTTGTTTCAGGCAGGTGTAAAATATATTCTATTAAAACGGAGTAGGAATCAAAAATAATAATAAATAATTATCGCCCGTGGTGCACCAGGAATCTATAACTCTACTAAATGCACGATAGTTTGATTCGGAGTTTCTGTTTAGATTCAGACGCTGTATTGGCTTTTCGTATAATTTTTACTTCAGTTAAATTAAATATCGACTGCGGTTGAAAGTAAAAACGAGACAATTCTGTGTGCCCCGAAGCTTTTATCGGCGACAGAATTACGGAGTACCGCAAAAAGGGACAGTCCCGTTCGAAAGGGAACGTACGGTCGTATTATGTATACCTTTTATGTACTCGATGTTTAAAATCGGCATGTAGCGTTTTGTTCGAAATAAACCATTGCATTTATTATTATCGTACGCAGTATTTTATTCGATTATCCGTACGTAGTTCGTTTTAGCATATCCCCAAAAAGAGTACGAATTCGTTAGACCAAATTGGTTTCAGCATCATCTTATTTATAGAAAAAGTTGATTAATTGACAAAAAATAAGGCCCTTCGAAGATGCTTAGGTATCCTCCATGCCCTTAAAGATTTTAAACGCTGAGATGGTTGAACCTCCGTTAAAACTTAGGCAGGAATATATATATATAGCGAACAAGTTTTATCTCAAAGTGAAAGATAGAAAAACCCATTTGATTAATGAACAAAAGTCGATGTTTATTGAGACTGCGGCGTAACAGATACTGGTCAAATAAAAGTCCGCCACCTTTTCTCTGCAGCCGTAATAGATTGCAAACGATAACGATCCGAAATGTTTCTTATCCCTTCTACCGATTCTATTTTCGGAATTTATTTTTCTCGTTAGGCGTTGACTTAATTTCCTTTGATAATAACATCGTTAAAACTCTCTAGCATTAATAATGCTGCATATTTATTCGAGCAATCAATGACAAATTTAGCCACTGTGAAAATATATTTACAGATGTGTCGGTCGATAAAATAACGTGCAAATTATACTTCCGCTTTATATTACTCGAAAAAAAGGCACATCGAAAGTATACAGATTATCCTTTGCGGCTTTCTCATTTGTAGTAGAATTGTATGCCATTTACAAAGCTTTGCATCTAGTTAAAGATTTGATAAAAAATAATATTCTATTCATCTCCGATTCCTTAATATTGCAATTATCTAAGCTCCTAGAGCACTAAATTTTTAAGTTAGAATTTGATGTGAGACATCGATAATCGTGGATCTGAAATAAAGTTTAAGTGGGTCCCTTGTGGTATTGCTGGAAACGAGGTGGTCGATGAATTAACGCGTTATATCAAGTGTCCCTTACGAGAATATTAAGTGAAATTAGACTGATATATGTTACTAAATATTAAATAATCTGTACTAATAGATTTAGAATAAAAGGAAAAACTACTTCGATTTGATACATACGATTTCCGGTAAACCGTGGTTTCAATTATACCAGAACGTTTCGAGGGGTTTTACACAAACTTTATTTAGATTACGTACTGAGTATAATCTCTCCTCCCTCACATGTTTATGCGTAATTTCTGATGGTACATACGTGCCATGTTGACGACTGTATTGAGCATCAAATTTTATCCGAAATTTCTAAAGCATACAGATGAGCTGTTACGTAATATTTTACAAAGGATTACCTATGAGTATTGAATTGTTTCCGAACCATTGTCTTCTGTTGCAGTCGGTTTATTATAAATTTATCAAACGTATAGCGCCATTGAGATTTAAAATACATTAACGGGGGACAAACGTTTAAACTGGCCAAATGGCGCAAGGAAAAAAAAAAGAGAAAATTGACAAGTCCGATTTTCAAGTAGTAGCCAATACGTATCGCGAAATTTTACGCGCTCTAATCAACCTGTCTCTTATCTACCGCAAATATTTAAACGGAACCTTTAGAACATTTGACGTATTTAAAATATAATTTATTCTACGTATAAAAATGCATACATAGTCATCAGCTTATTCGGATACAGATAAAACGTATGGGCTTTTTTTTGTTGTTGTTATTCGGATCGAATTTAAAAATGAGCAAAGGCTTTTGATAAAGTCTAGCCGAAGAATTGATGTACAAATTAAAAAGTATTTTTTCAGAAGAATATTTTAAAATTTTGCACTATTTTCTGTTCTCGAATAAAACAAAACAATAGCTATTCACGTATACAGCCGATGAACGCTGAGTCCGGTAAGAAAGATATCACGATTAGTGAAAACATCGCAACGGCGGTGTTTGCGTATGACATAGCAATTACTGACAGTGGAAAAATCGGCTAAAAAGTCAAACCAAAAAGTGAAACAACGTCTAGATGGAGTTTTAAAATGGACTACGGATTAGGGGGAATTAAGCTAAATGAAAGTAAATCGATCCGTATCAATTTTACCAATAAGAAAAGAAATTACCACCCGATAATGATGAACGGTGAAACGGTATCCACTGACACATATAGTACGTTGGCATGTACTTAGATGAAAAACTGACGTGGAGAATTCTCATCGCTAAGAAAAAGGAGGTTTCTCCATTAAAATGTATAGGGATTACTTCTGCTTCCATCCATGTAGTTGGTATCTTAACTTCCTCCAAACACCGATTGAAAAGTTGACAAATTGTAGTAATCATGGTGTCTCCACTATACATATATATATATCATTGTCACCATCATAATTATAAGTTTGGCAGTCCTAGGACTGATTTTATTCCACGGTAAGTAACTTTCAGCCCAACCGATTCTCTGCAGCTCTTTTCATTTTTCAGTATTGATCTGTGCCTGTATCATGCAACAATGTTGTCACGATAGTATTTTGTGGTCACCACGACCTGTTTTCCCTGTATATATATATATATATATATATATATATATATATATATATATATATATATATATATATATATTTTTTTTTTTTTCTAGCTATTTTATTATTAAAAGTATTTATTTTAAATTTTATATTTTGATTTTGATATTTTATTGTAACTACTTACTTCTCGCCATAATAAATATGTATATACGTATACATTATATACTATCCTTGTTGTTCTTATAAAATCGTTTTTATAAGGAAAATATATTTAGATGATACTAATTAGATATTATTAAAAACCGTTATATACGTAACTATCACTACTTTAATCGCGTGTAATTTCATTTCATAAATTTGCTAGTTATAAACAAAAATGTTAGTTTTAACAAATACCAAAGTAATTTATACATTCCGTTGGCTTATGGCGTCCTACCTGGAAAAAGGTAGGGAACGTACACTGCAATGTGGACGTTCCTCGTTGCAATCGTCCACGAATATAGACTAAAATATTCGAAACATAACGCTAGATTTCGAAAAAGCGGCGTAAACTGCCGTTACTGCAGGTTTCCCGAAGTATTCAGTTGTCGGTTTCGTTTTGCGTCAATCGTGGCTATCGAAACATAATTTGGTGTGGGAAATTTAAGAAGAGAACGATTTTTGGGACTAACATTTCTGTCTCCAAATTTCGTTACCATTTGAACTTTCTTTATTTTGTGCATAGCTTAAATATTAAATAATTTCATTTCGTTTACAAAAATGTTGTTGCCCAGAAGATTGTTCATATATCATGTATAGGAATTGAATTTACGAAATTATTTGCTTTTTCGGGTACGGAAAAATTATGTAAAGAAACCTTTAAAACTCATATACAGATGATCGACAACTGTGGAGGAATTTGATTGCTACATAATGGTCACGACGGTCAATTATGATCAATATACGACTGTATATATATATATATATATATATATATATATATATATATATATATATATATATATATATTAATGCATATACAAAAATAAAAAATTTTGAAATTATTCGTTAATTATTGCACATATAGACATTATAAATGTACATGTATAATATCTATAATAAGTTAACGTAAAAAATGTTTCGTCTGATGCATGCACATATGAGTTGTGACGTATTTGTGTGGTGAATAAAGTGACAGTATATATTTCGCCATTTACGCATTATTGCGCGTCGACATTTAATTTTATTCATCATAATTTATTGCGAATAAAACCTAAATTTAAAATAAATAATAATTTTAAATCGAATTATTATTATTTATTATTACTTTACGTGTTATTCTCATCAATAGAAAAACTATTATTATTATTATTATTATTTTTTAAACCGATTGAAATTTTACAAAAACACGTCAGAGAATAATCATGAACGAGAATTTGAATGTAGAAAATAAACTTCTATCTGTATCAGATTTACATACATTAATTTTGCTGCAGTTTGTTCTCAAAAATGGTAATAAATTTGGCGTATTAATGGATAATGGAAAGACCCGGTCAGGAGGTACAACCAAGGCGATAGTTCCTCATTATAATAAAACAAGAATGAGATTGCAGGCAATTTATACCGGAGCAGTGGAGTACAATTGCTTAGAGAACTAAAAATTAGACTAATTAATTACAAAAGAAGGCGAAGGAAACTATTAACTAAATGCATCTGCTGCAGATACGAGAAAAGTGTTTAAACGATGACAGTTTTAACTCTAATTAATTATGAAAATTTAAAAGAAAAATCGAACTGTACATTCGTCAAAACCTACTGTATTTTGTATAGCATGGATAAATTCACACGGTTCAGTCCTCTGAAGGTGTTGAACTGTTTATATATGAAGGCTATGTGGATTACTAATAATTAAGTTTGGATAAATATTTCGATATAAGTTAATATTATAATAATAATCCAGACATCGCATAGTGTTGCGCATAGGCGGTTTTATTCCCTTTATTTTAGTTTCATATAACCAATCAAATGAATTGTGTAATACCATACTTGCTTTTTATTTTATTTTATTTGTTTACTCGTATTCGATTTGTAATTAATTTTTATTTTATATTTTTTTTATTTGAAATGTACTGGTGTATTGTATTGAAATTAAAATAAATTTGATTCGATTTGATTATTATTATTATTATATTTATTATTCTCTTTATAATTATTATTGTTATATTATTATTATTGTTACTTTACTAGATGTGTTATCCTCATTATACTATTATTATTGCTATTCTGTTTATTATTATTATTATTATTATTATTATTGTCATTTGCTCTCCATTGGTATTAAAACAGGCAAAACTAGAACGTGCTCAGTTGAATTCGCTACAGTGCCAAAATTTATAAACCGTCATTGCCGGATACAGTCGTCATATGTGGGATCAGTATTGTTTAATATGTTGCCATCCCAATTGAAAATTGATCTAAAAAATTATAAACGACGTCGCAAGCCGTTAATACGTTATATTATTAGTAAGAGATAACTGTGAAAATTATATTTATAAATAAATATGATTTATACGTGCGTTGGTATGTCTGCATGATGCGGTGTAAGCGAATATGTGTGTACACGTACTTGATGCATGTGCCTGTATGTACGTATATATATATGTATGTATATTTATTTGCGAATATTGGTATGTAAATATGTGTACAAGTGTATATATGATTAAAATGAAATATTCTCATATTAATATTATTGCTTATTTATATATATGTATGTATATATGTGTATGTATATATGTGTATGTATATATGTGTATGTATGTATATATATATGTATGTGTATGTATATGTATGTATATGTATGCATGTATACGTGTATATGTGTGTGTATATATGTATTTATGTATATATATTACCAGTTGTGTATATGTATGTATTTATATTTATTTGTGAATACTGGTATGTAAATATGTGTACAAGTGTATTTGTGTATAGGTGTGTATATGATTAAAATGAAATATTCGCGTATTAATATTATTGCTTATTCATATGCATGTTATATATATATATGTGTGTGTAGTATGTATGTATGTATGTATGTATATATGTATGTGATGTATGTGTATATGTATGTGTATATGTATGTGTATGTATATGTATGCGTATATACGTGTATATGAGTGTATGTATATATATATATATATATATATACATATATATATATATATATATATATATATATATATATATATATATATATATATATATATATATATATATATAGTACCTTATGTAATGTTTACCTATTGTATACGGTCGTTCGTTTTTATTTTTACTTTTTGTTTTTGTAAAGTATATCGATAATTTATAATTTATTTTCCATAATTAATTTTGTTTGATAACAATGTAATAAATTAATACAATCGAATTTGCTATTACGCATGAATTTATTTTCCGCTGCTCGCGTAGATAATGCGCATTTGCGGATTTTATTATTAACTTCTTTTCTTGTTTCTGGTAGATGTAAAAAATAAATAAATTGAATTTAATTGAAATTGAAAAAATATATATATATATATGGAATAGATTTTTCCATCACTCTCTACTATAAGTCCCTTGTATATTTCGTTTCTTTTTTTTTATACGAGGCGTCTAGAGTATCTTCCGGTCCGTACGAGTATAATATAATAATAAACGTATTGTACGTTAACCTTTTTTTTCACACATACGTTGAATCGTTCGGGTGGAACGGTTCCCCAGAAATAATAATAATCATATAAAAGGTCACCATCCGCATCTTGTTAACAACTATTAAGGTTTATTTTGGCATTTACCTGACAGCTAGTGGAGTTCAAAAAGGGTCATCGCTACTGTATGAATACGTTGATCCTGAACACCCTCGTTTGCCTAGCACCTTATTGTCGTGGCGCGCGCGTGTGTGAGTACGTACGCGTCGGTTGTACTGTTTCGGGGGGGGGCAAGTTATCGTTCCCTCTATAAGCGGCAGACGATCGTGTGTCAGTGTACAATGTAAATTGATAATCCGCTTATGTGGTAGTAGATGAACTTTGCGAGGGTGCAGAACCGAAGAGTGAAAGAGAGTGAGACAACCGTCTCACGTGATCGGTTTTCAACCAATGATTCATAATTATCATCATTACGGCTCTTGTAAATTAACGACGTTCTAGGGTGCCCAGCTGGTATCGGATAACAATTATTGTCTTTCGTCATTTGTTGTTCGGTGCTGTTGTAAGTTAGGCGTTATAATCGTCTAATTTTTTATTTTATTACGTCTAAATTACAGGTGAGCGCTACCCTCATTTTAAACGAACGAATAAGCTATTTTTTTATTTTTTATTTTGCATTTAATATTATTATTTGCTTTTTTTTTTTAAAAAGCTAACTTACCAAAAGAAAAAAAAGGGTATAAAATTTTAAAAATACTTATACTAGGGTTTGTTAAATAAATGACGTCAAATTACAGCGAAAAAAATTATTTCAATATATTTGTTTACATTATTTTAAATTTCATTACGTTTCCCTACAAAAAAAAAATAAAAAAAAACGAACAAAATTCGACAAGACGAATATTTATCGTCTATTTATTAGAATAGATTCGAGATTTGTTATTTTAATTATATACTAATTTATACATTTATTTCAGATAAATTCATTTCGATTTCGTTATTTAATATTTAATATTAAATATATATAATGTTGAATATATCGGAAGAGTAGTGATTTTATTAATTATAAACCAAACAAAATATAACGCCGTTTAATCAGTAAAAGTTTTCTAGAGCGAAGCTTTTCGATAATTACGTCATTTTCAAGCGTACGCAGTAAACATTGCATACGAATTAAATGTTTATATATAACGACAATATTTAAAATTTGATAAACATATTTCATTAACCGGACGTAATTTCAGTTTTAGATTTATTTACAATAAATTTTATTTATAAAACAGATTTTGAAAAATAATTCTTCATCAAAATTGATATAAAAACTTTTAGTAATTAAACGGTGTTATATTTTGTTTGTTTTATATATACGTAATATTAAAAAATTATATATATATATATATACTTAATATTAAAAAAATTATATATGTATATATATATATATATATATATATATATATATATATATATATATACGTAATATTAAAC
The DNA here is from genome assembly GCA_032883995.1 of Coronaproctus castanopsis. Lineage (NCBI taxonomy): Eukaryota > Metazoa > Arthropoda > Insecta > Hemiptera > Monophlebidae > Coronaproctus > Coronaproctus castanopsis. The sequence goes on along the minus strand of CM065054.1, from coordinate 34,465,780 downwards.
AAATTATTTGATTACAAAAAACAGTTAAAATCACTAAACTTTATTTATTAAGCAAAGCTTTTCGGCAACTACGCCATTATGAAGCTATATATAAATAAAATTTAATATATAAAAACGTAAAATATTAATTTAAATCTAAGTTCACAATTTTTACATAATAAATTAATTACAAAAATAGTTGCTTGTTTGTGTACTTCATCTAAGGACAGTGATTTACTGCGTCGATATCGCAATTAAATCTTGTCCTCATCTTACTCCTGTTATTGTTGGTAACCTTAACACTAGACTTCCATTACGATAAAGGTTACATTCTGTTAAGTTAGGTTAGGTGTATTTCGACTAGTTAGAAGTAGAATTAAAGGAAAAAACCTGAGTGGGACATTACCTGGATGACTGATAAATCGAAATTTACAGTAAGATTTAATTTTTTAAAATTTTAATTTTCTCGAAAAATATTGTTTTCCGCTAAAAATGTTTACTCCTACTTGTCTTTATCGGAATGTTTATTTGTCCAAATGCGTGTATTGTCTTCGATTCGGTTATTCCTTAAAACTAATAAATATCGTCTGCGTAGAGTGATATAGTAGTAGTCCGCACTTATACGTATAATTAGCCATTTTGAATATATACCGGTAGGAACAAAAACTTATTTGAATTCATTATTTATCCGTTCGTTTTCGGAAAATACTTTTAAATAAGCAGTTCGAAAAAAAACAAAAAAAACAAAAAAAGGTGCCGCCACACCGTTAATATTCGCGTGGAAACGAATTTCGGAATTTTTCTTTCGGATTTTTTCGTTTATAGAGTAATTCTTTTACAAATTAAAAAATAATTCCGTAGTATCGAATGAAACGCTAGCAGAGATATTAAGTTTTCGATTTCAATTAAATCATCATACGTTGTTTGTTAATAATTTTAAATTTTTCCTTCCTATTATATTTCAGAAGTCGTCATGAATAACAGTCTAGTTGGCGAAGTCGAAAACCAAATAAACAATTCGGTATTGAAAACTATCTGCAAATTTACCGATAAACCTGGCATCAAACGTAAACTGTCAATGGATGAACTACTTAGAGGAAGGTAATTTGTTCATTTATTTTTCCATATAATTCTAGATTTTAAATATTAGAATAAAAACAACGAAAACACCAAATTTACATAATTTTATTTAACCGTTCATTAGTTTATAAATTTATTCACGCGTTATTAATATTTATAGAACGATGTGTCGCAATTAGCAATTATCATTATTACTCTTTAATATTGACTCAATTTATATCAGGAATATTTTCTCATTCTGATAATTTTTATACTTAGATTTTTTTTGTCTTTCGACCTAAAATTGGTTAATTATTCATTTTTCATCATATTGGCAATGACTGCAGTAAATCACATACTCTTTATGTATATATATATATATATAATATATATATATTATTCTTCTTTGTCCAATGTTCTCAGTCGTTGGTAGCAAGTATGGCGACAATTTCTTGATATAATTTTCGGTCTCTGGCCTTGTGAAACAATATACCTCCACCGACGACCATTTTCGGATATTATCCAGCCAAGCAACTTCTGCCTACTTTTCCTTTTCCTGCTACTTTTCCCATGATTATGGTCTGCGGCAGTACATATTTCGGACCTCTTAATATGGCTCGATTCAACAATTCTTTATCTTTTTTCAATATGTCCGATACTTCGTTATTCTTCTTCTTTGCTGTCCACGATATGATACAACGGTAACACCACATTTCGAAGGCTTCTACAGTTTTGATTATTTCAGCGTCCATGTTTCGCAGCCATACAGCAACGCTGACCATACGTAGTATTCTAAAACTCTTAGCCTTACTTCGAGAGATATTCCATGCGATGTTAATATTTTTTTCATTTTTATAAATGCTACTCTCTCCCATCCTGCATTTAATTTTTTCATTTGAATCCCCGGCTTTGTTTAGCCATGCACCGAGCTATCTGTACTTGTTCACTACTTTTAATTTCACATTACTTAGTATTATCTTTGGTTTACTTTGATCTACTGTCACCATTACTTTAGTTTTCTTAGTATTAATTGTAATAACATATTTATCACAGGTTCTTTCTAATAATTTCAACAATATTCCCAAATCTTTCGCATTTTCTGTTAATATTACCGTGTCATCTGCGTACCTTATATTATTAATGATTTCACCTCCAATTTTGACATCTTCAGATCTGTTTGTTAACGCTTCTCTGAATACGATATCTGCGTATACATTAAACAATGTCGGCTACAAAATACAGCCCCGTCTCACATCGCGCTGAATTTTGATTTTCCCCGTCGTTTCGCCGTTATTTAGTATTACTGTTGCCATCTATTGCAAATATAAGTTCTTTATTAATCTTCTATCAGCAGCATCCAATCCAATTTCTTGTAATATATATTTTATATATATATATATATATATATATATATATATATATATATATATATATATATATATGTATATATGTATGTATAATAATAATGACAATAACAATACGGTGTAATTACACGAATAAAATAAAAATTAATGCAATAGTATATAATATAACGTACAGAATTACACCTGACCGCAATAATAAAATTAACAAAAGAAAAATGAATTAAAATATGTGAAATAAAACAAATTCGATATGCAGGGAAAACACCGAAAAAAATCCTGTGAAGATATGTGTGTGTAATGTACCCGTGTAAATATATATATATATATATATATATATATATATATATGTACATGTATACACGTACGTACGTACATATACATACATATGTATGTATATATTATATATTCGTACACACAAAGTAACAAAGAGAACGATGCTTTACATAACAAAATATATACGTATAACAAATGGACAAAACGCCTGTTGGAATGATGGCCCATTAACTAGCAAACAAACAGGGGTAGATTGCTAAACCGTTGGTGTGATGATTTCAAACAAGTCACAAAGAAAAATTGGATGAGAGTAGCTCAGGACTGGAAACAATTGGCGAAAAAAGCCTACCTCCAGCAGTGGACTGATATAATAGGCTGAAGATGAAAATTCTCTCTCTCTCTCTTATGTACATATATAAATTTACACATAAATACACATTTATATGTATTTACATATTGTTCATTGATTTATTTTTTCTTTTGTTATATTCATTATTATTATTATTATTTATCTGGGCAATTTTATTATGTTTCGAAATTAGTTACTTAACGATGAGCGACGTTGTCGATAATTCGTATTATTTTGATTTGAAAGAAGCTGTTATTGAACCGAGTAAGATCGAAGCCCGCCATTTGTTGAGGAAGAAACCAGCTGAATATGACGAGGAAAGAAAAGAACGATAGCGAATGCGGCAATTTTGGATACAGAAGAAATCCGCCCCCAACAAAAAAATAATAATTTAACAGTTCAAATATTGCGGTCCTGAATTGGCCTATTCGGATAATAAAAAACATGATTATTTATTACAATAAATCTTTAATTGTTTTTTCTTTTAGCCAATTAGTTCGGAGGATTGTAGCTACACCAGACGACGTAGAAGATAGATACAGACTGTTAATTCGCCAGCAAAAAACTAGAATGATGATCGCTAATCATTCGTTATTCGGGTTATCTGAATTACTTTTAATGGTGAAGGATAATATCGATGGTAATTTTGTCTTGCAATATATCGAGCAATGTGATAAGTTTGAGAAATATTTTACTTAATAAATTGAAATTAATATTCCCAGAGTTTGAGGATGAAATTTGTTATTGATACGTCATTTACAATTTAAACATTGGCAACATAATATATCACGATATGCCTATATCGACCCACTGTTGGGTGTAGGCATTGCCCAAACTTTTAAACGATTCCTATCCTGTACGGCTCGGATCCGATTGATTCCTGCCCATTTAACAACATCTCGCCGCCTAGCCATAAGCCTCTTTCGCGGACGCCGGCTGCCAATTGGCCGCCACTGTATATACGCTTAGTCCATTTTTCATCCTCGTGTCTCGCCAAATGTTCGGTTTATTTCCATTATAGCCTGGCGATCTGCTCCATTGCGTCTACTAATTTCTTCTGTTCACTAATTCATGTAACCGTCTTGTGATCTTTGAGCTTGATTCCGAGGCTCTCGTTAGCCGTTTCGGTTTTCCTAATTCTTCTAGCTATCCCTTTAGTAAGGATCCATGTTTTAGCTCCGAATGTCAAAACTGGCAACACATATTGATTATACAGCTACTTTTTTAAAGTGAATTCGGTATTTCCCTGTTAAACGTTTCATAATTTACACACACATACATATACATATATATGTGTATGTGTGTATAACATAAATAATGTGAAGTTTTATGAGCTTGAAAGTTTCTTTCAAATTTTTCAAAATTTAAATATAACCTTAAGGAAGCTATACGTTGACGAACATTTTTATTCATTATACACGAATAGAATGATGGTGTATTATCTGCGAAAGTTCATTTGCATTTCACTTTATAATTTACTGCAAATAAGATTGTAACTATGATTAATTCTGCGAATATAATTCATTACACTGTTTAACGAAACGCATTACTTTTTCCATAGTAATCACATATATTCGTTTTCAAAATACTTTTTTTTAATTTTTAATGTAATACCGATTTCGTTAATTTCATTAATTTTACGTCATAATTAATATATATATATATATGTGTGTGTGTAAATGTAAATCGAAAGTTAAATCTAAAATTGAAAGACTTTCGCAGGCTAAACGACATGGTTAGTAATTAGAGAATTACAATTGCGGTAATAATCTTACTTTAACTAAGCTTTATATCTTGTATATTTTTATGAATTTTATATTTGACAGCTTTTATCAGTTTTATGTATAAATTTTACATCGTATCTCGCATAAAAAATAACTTCATCTTTTAATTAGCATTTCGTTCCATTCTATAACATCTATATATATATATATATATATATAGGCCAATTATTCACCTTTAAAGATTGAAAAGGAAAAAAGTAAACCACAGAATAACGTTAGATATGAAAAAAATGCTCAATATTAAATGAAATATTCGGACGAGATATTGATCGCATGAAAAAGACACAGAGATTTATAATATACGCGTTCTTCTTACTATAACTTACGGTGTGTACAAACACTGTCATTGACAATTAACGCTTTTAGTTGTACATTTAAAATTTTGATAACCACCGTAGATAATTTTCAACGTATTTATATCGATATTTTTAAAATTAAGACATTTAAACCAGAAAGTAAAAAAATTTGTTCACATTAAAATTACATATGCCGTATGGTGTAAACATCGTGACTGAAAGAGTTAAACAACTTCCGGAAAATATAAATAGTTCAAAGAGCAGGTGAAAAGAAAATATTCGAAGTGACAAGGATGTAAAAAGTAAACAAAACGAAAATGGAATATGTTCTCCGTAGAATGACATTGGCGACTGCACGTGTTATTTGAATGAAAATAAACAGACGGACTGGGAAATGCGCTAAATGATTAGACCTAAAACGAGATGAAAAGACGATATTGACAAACACGCAAGAAAACATTGGATTTTTAAAACGCAGAATCGTCTAGAATGGGAATAACTAGGCGAAAAATGTTACAGACGTCTGTAAATATGCTCGATAATGTACTTAATTTTCCTAATACAGAGATATACACTTAATATATTCAATAATATCAAGCTAACATTATTAAGTAAGAATATTTGTAGTATTTTTAAGTGTACGTTTTAAAATGGGGAGATAAAGACTGTCGTAATTATAAGTTCATAGTTAAAAGCGTTATAGGAAAATTTTCTAATTTATAAAATTGATCCATATAACACACGTTCGATATAGAATTATTTATCTGGTCTTCTTATACCCTTTACAAAAATTACGTATAATTCTATTGTTTTACAATAATTAAATCACAATACATCTACATCTACATATATATATATATATATATATATATATACATCAACAACCGTATTCAATTGTATTTTGTTGAATTCAGTGATCAATTTCTCTTCAATTATTTTTTTATAGACAAATATCAGAAGGAATGTATTCAACCGTTTGCACTCTTCATTGATGGCATAGTAATTAATAATTAGTAAGTATACACGTTGATTATTACTGTTGGAATTATAAATGCGTTTTTAATTCTAATAAAAAAAAAAACATTTAAAAAGAATACACTTGTTATGCTAACTGAAAAATTAGTGTGTGTGTGTGTATATATAATAATAATAATAATAATAATTTGGTTCTAAAGATTACGAGGTAAACGGATCCCTAGTGGCGGACGCCAAATTTATAATAATTTGGTAGATATTAATGTTTATAATAATTTATCGATTAATATGTTATGTTCGTCGTGGACCGCAAGTTTACTTATGTCGTATTACACCAACGTGTGTACTAAGTTTATAGTGTTCGAATTAATAAATCGCCGTCGTGATGAGCAAGTTTATAACGTGCTAAATAAAAATTGTAAATTATTATATATAAAATCGAGAATCAACGAATTTATGAAGAAATTTTAAATTTTATGTGATTTAATTTATTTAATTTTAATTTTCGTCACGATCGCCTCTTTGTAAGGAATTATTGAATATGTTGATTTATCGGTTCGATCGTGATCGCCACCTTATAAAAAAGTGCGATATGTAACGCAAAAGTGTGCAGTAGTCAACCTATGCAATCACTATTTATAAATTAACTACAAATTACGATTAATCGGCTACGCTTTTATTAATATCGAATTAGACGTATAAAATAAAACATACAAAAGATAGTTAATAAAAAAAAAAAACTTATAAAATTCACATGTAAAAAATCCCAAAATACACACACACACATATATATATATATATATATGAAATTAACGAGCTGTCGGTATACCGCAGGAACTAATCGATGCGATCTCCTGGAGGACGATGATACTGGACCAGATGCCAACGACCGCAGGTGTAGTCGACGTAGCAAATAATTTCAGCTGTCCGTGATAAAATTAACCCGACTAAATATAGTTGATGACTAAATAGCTGATATACATTCAATTAGGATGATGAACGATTATGAATTAAACAATAAGTCTTCGTAACTAGCTGTTTCTTTCACGATTAGATTTAATGTTTTCTTTGAATATTCTTATTTTACCAGACAACGTAGCATAAGAATGAATCTAGCGATGTTTAAGAAAAAAATAATTAAATATTATCATTTTCTTCGTTTTCTCGCTGCAATTTCGCGCGTAAACGTAATCAAAAAGTTATGGAAATCACGACCAAAAGAAACTTAAATAAAAATTCAAAGAAACGCGTATTTGAAATAATTAAGGAATATATACATTATGATCGCGTCCTTACGGATGTAAGTGTATAACGTGACGACTGCTAGCTACTAACGAAGCGACAAAGGTTGTCATCTATCCAACCAATAATATGTTAACGATACCGCGTGTACATAGTTTAATTCCTTTCGAACACTGTTAGATGTTCTCATATTCTATTATGGTCATTATTATTATTATTATTACTATTCACGTTGAATGGGGAATTTCGTAATTTTAACTGTGATCAGCTCATATTATTAGATAAATGCCGTTGACAAAATAAATCGACCTTTAACCTTATATAACTTTCAACATATTCCATTAATATCATGAACATTTTATTTAAATTTTATTTTTAATCATCTATTTGCTTATGTACCCCTCTTACTATTAAAACGTTATAATATATTTTATATATATATATAAATAAATAAATTTACGTTGAATGAAATTTAATTGCAGCCAAGATGTAGATTCATTTATGAAAGTCAAGAGACGACGTCTTGATATTGAAAATATTTCCTCTGCACCGGAAAGACAACCTGAAGAATCGGGACCTGCAGCACAACAGGACTATGAGTTGGTGCAACGACGACGATTAATCGAAGTTTTGATCGCATTGCAACATCAGAGTGACGTTCAAAATGTAGATCCTGTTTCTCCGGAACCGACTAGAGAAGTGGAAACCGAACTCACTCCACCGAGTGAGCATGCTTTACAGAGAACGGATAATTTATCGAGAAGTTTGGAAAGTATACAAGTGTCGCCTGTAAGAAGGATAGACGAAGATAGTTCAACAGTCGAAGCGAGCTTGTTAACGGAGGAAGAGCGGAATTTGCCTAATCTTTGGGATGACGATTTATTAACGGAATTGAACGTTTCTTTGGTAATTTATTTATTTTTTTTTTTTTTCTAACCGCTACACTATAATAACGACTTACATGAGAATTTCAATATATTTTACATGCGGAATTAAATTGTTAAATAAATTTTATTACGTTATAAAATCTTAACGTATAAGCATGAGCGTTAAGGATAAAAAGTGAATAGAACTTGAAATTATGACTTATCAAAATTACGAACACGATAAAAGTTTGTTAAGAGATATGTTAATAAGAGATAGAGAAAATACATTGATGGGAGCAGGCGTCGTTACGCGAGTGATAATTATAAAATTATAAAAGTTAGAGTGTGTTCTGTATACTCGCTCGGAAGATTTTAAGAGACTGACTATCCAGTGCTTCCTGTTTCGATGCCTTTCTCGATTATCGAAGGCTTTTTCATATTTTGCATTGCTCCCACCCCCATAAATGTGGATCCCAAACTGAACGGAGCAAATTCTCTATTGTATGGAAATTCATTCATTGCCTTATATTCGATAATATGCATCTGCGACCAACCCGGCAAATCTGTCGCACCCATTAGCACGGTTTGCAGTAGCTCGTACTTTTTATCCGCGTATCAAGTGGTTCGGGTGCTTAATTTTCTTCACTTTTATTATTCGGACTAACTCTCTATATATCTTTTTCCATACGTTCTAGCACTTCCTGATTTGTTACTGGTGGTAGTTTTCTACAAATACGCGTCTCTATGATTTCCGTTTTAATTTTTTAGATTTTATTTCCAAGTCTAAAGAACCCGCAACGTTTTAATACTAGCGAGGAAATTGTTACGTTCGCAGCGCAGAATAAAAAGAAAGTAATTTGTGCAAATTCGAGTTACGCGTTGCCAAGATAGTTTTAGAGTATACTTGCAGATAGAATTTTTCATCGCGTCTGTGTCAACTGAAAAATGACGATTTGATAAATTGATTGAGAAAAAGAAAGAGATACACTTAAACGGTTTGTACAACCCGAGGTTGATTTAATTAATTTATTTTTCATTGTTATACAAGTTTCTACTACGAGTTTTTTTTTTTTTTTTTTTTTTTTTTAAGATGGTTTTTAAAAATTTATTTTAATATATTCGGTTGAGAATTAAAAATTATTTTCATTAAATTTGTTGTTATTCGTTTATAGAACTTAAGTTCGAATTTGAACGTGCAAGTTATTAGAAGAATGTCAAACGGAAGACGGTTAAACCGTTCGAACGTTATCGAACATATCGATCAATTACAGGTTATTAGTATATTTTTTTATTAGGCAATCAAATTGCATTTTTAGTCGAATTCAAAATATGTCGGATGCGTGTAATTATATATATATATATATATATATATATATATATATATATATATATATATATATATATATATATAATAAATATATTTCTACGAAAAGGCGTTTGACAGAGCGTGGCATGCTGAATTAATGCTAATATGACAAAAGTATAATATCGATAATAAAGATCTGAAAATAATTAAGGAATTATATCGGGAACAATATGGAAATGTTAGAATAAAAAACGAAGCCTCCGTTGAAATATACTAGAGATAGACGTAAGACAAGGATGTTTCAGCGGGATTTTTCAACGTTTATACAGAAGAGATTATGATGCAAGTATAAATAATGTCGGTTAAAAAGATGCACTCAATAGGGTATATCAACTATGCGGATGACGAAGTTACGGTTTCGTGTTCTACTGGCGAAATGTAAATTATGTTAAATAAGTTGAATTCCTCAACTGCCTCTCATTGCCACAATCCATTATCGAGGCCTCGTTCCAAAATCTACTAAAAAAATTGTATGGTGGCCATACAAACATGGGACAATCCGATGTCCACTACCATTCACATTTTCTGTATTGTCGTCAGAGTTATATGTAGTCTCCTGCGCAATTGTTATTGCAGAATCGAAGCTAAAGCATGACATATTAATTTGTACAGATTCTCTCAGTTCAGTTAGAAACAGTCAGAATAGACACGAACATCAGCATCCGTTCGCGAAAACTATACTAGAAAAATCGTTTACCTATAAGCGACAAATTGTACTTGCGTGGATGACATCGCAATATTGGTGCAAACAATGAAGCTGACACAGCGGCAGCAGATTTATGTAATATAACGCCGGTTCCGCCCATACCAACGACATGTTATGACGATCCATATCTGGAGCAAGATGAAGTCGATAGCAATGGAACGATTCTCCATCCTTCCTTATTACGATCGTAACATCGCAAACCCGATAATGTCAACATCCAGACGGAAAGATGTGGTCCTCTTTCGCGTTCGGTCCGGACACACACGTCTTACGTACCAGTTCCCTGTTCACCAGGGAAAATCGGCCTACCTGTCCTGCATGCAATACTCCTCTTACCATCACTCACATCCTAGTTTCCTGCCCAGCATATACCTTTCGACGTCAGCTTGCTGGCCTTCCTCTCAACCTTCCCAACATATTATAACGCACTTCATCCGCCGAGACTAAACTTCTCCTCTTCCTCAAAATCACAAACATCCTTCCTCTAATCTAGTTCTTAACACCTTTCCTTCGTGCCTGTGGCCTAAGTAGCAGGATACGGTACGGTCACAAATTAAAAAAGAAGAAGAAGAAGAAAGGAAATTGGGTATGGAAATAAACGTTGGATAATGAAATTCACAAGAACATCTAACGAAGAAATAAAAATAAAGATAGGAAATGGAACATTCGAATGAGTAGAGGAATTATACTCTATTCACCGACAGATGGCCGAGACATAAAAGAACCAGGTCGCGCATTTGGCGAAATAATTTAATTGACAAACAGTGCTAACAGATCGAAAGTTAAGAATAGCAACCAAGAGGTAAATCTGCGTTACGTAATGTCGATTGTAAAATACTCATCCGACACCTGGACGCTACTGAATGCAGAAAGCATTATGCGGCTAAATCCGTTCGAAATTTGAACATCACGGAGAATACCACGGACGACGAAAATAACGAATATGAAAATACAACGGAAAAGTGGAATCAAGAAGATGACACTGTTAGACGATATATATTAAGTAGTAAAAGAAAATTTGCAGGACATAAGATTCGAAAAGGGGGACTATTCTTGCTTACAATGCAAGGTAAGATTGAAGGAAAACCGTCAGTAGGACGAACAAGAATGGAAATGATAACAACGCAGGATACGAGAAACTACGCGCTCATTTGTCGATCTACAAGATTCCTCTCATATTAAATTCTTTAACAAAAATCAAATAAACCTGTAAAATTTGTGATACCTAACTATACTTTTATTTTTATTATGTATGATATAATTAAGAATTATGTTTATATATATATATATATATATATATATATAAATATTGTCATGATTTAGCCTTTCTAAAGTAAAATAATAAAAATAATTTTGCAAACGTTTTCTCCCACCTCAATAATTGGTATTTTATACCTCGCTATATATTGCCCTCACTAAAAACCACAAAAATCTTCTATGTTCCGATCCTCTCCCTTCTATCATGTGCTTCAACTGTAACTCTACAAAATTACACCCTATTTCCGTGAACATCTTAAATCTGACATACCGTAACACTACTTTTAATATAATCCTACTATGGATCCTAAATCATACAAGTTTTTCACCGAATCAACTAGCAGACGAAACAGCTAAACAGGTAGAGCTACTCAACCACATCCATTAACTCCTATACCCGAATCTGATGCAATCGCTTTCATCAATCAGAAAACAAATAAAACCTTTTGTGATCTATGAAATATGATTCCTACAACTAATCACCTTACAGCTATCCGTTCTCATCAATTTTCCTTGCAGATTTTTCTTACACAGTAGGAAGGAATAGATTTATCTCGTCTTCGCATTTGTCACACTGCATTGACTCGTGTGGCTACATTATAAATAAAACAAATTCAAGACACCTTTAACACGCCAACATTTATTTCTCGAGTGTCCACAATATTCCATATACCTACCTCAAAAGTTCAGTTACACTTCACTACACGAAGTTTTAACCGATGATCCAATTGCAGTACAAGCTGTTCTTCAATGTGTCCAAAATATAGGTATGATCAATTTTATATAGTATCGAAAAAATAATTACTTTCGGGTGCTCTTGGCCGTAGCAACGGTACATGGTACCCGATTAAAAAAAAAAAAAAAAAAAAAAATGATCTATAAATCTCTTCACCTATGATAAGTGATGATAAATTATAAAGGGAAGCTTTTAAATTTAATAGCCATAAGTCTACTTAATGATCCACCAGATATACGTCGATCAGACGGACCGAAACCGTTGAATTTAATTATAAATTACTGCAGGTGCTATTTCTGATTCGAAAGTGTGTCATCTGTTTAATTTTGTCATTACGATAATGTTATATATCGAGAGGTAAAAAGTTAAATGTAGATTAATTACGCATTATATATGGATATTTATTTTTAAAATTTTATTTCTAGAAAAAAATTCTTATCATTCGTTTTGCAGGATTTCGCGCACAGAAAACAGACTCGTAGAGGAAGAAGACTTAACGTAACAAGAAGTACGCAACCGTTCCGAAATTACCTGGACGAGTGCAATTTTCACGTCCTTTTTCTAAATAGCAGCACAACTTTATTAACGGTAAGCATCTTCTCGAAATGCATTTTACGTTCGGGTTTTATTTTAAATTTGGAACAAGAAATTTGGCGTAATTGAAGGAGCATTTTTTATTCGGTAAAACTACAAAAATCATTAATCCAAAAAGATGTTAGTAACGTAGAAATGAAAATTAGGAAACTTAAACGTCAAAATAATTTTAAGGACACGTTGGCTTTGTGAAAACGAAACAATTGATACTAGAAGTGGACGGAATAACATAAAACAGATAAAGTTAAACTAGAAACAGTTATTAAGGATTATCAACAACGGGAACAAATGTATACAGCAGAAATGAAATAAAAAAGGAAAACCTATTGGTCAAACATATTGTCGATAGAAATCCATGATATGTGTGATATAAAGAGGTAAAAACGCTAACATCATGGAACACCATTTCGTTTATGTCGTTTAGGAATTGTTTGGTTTTTTTTTTCGATTATTATGACCTAGAAGGGTCAAAATGTGACAAGTTCGATCCAGAAAGAAGATTATTCTTAATTATCAACATTAAGATCTCTACCCTTATACCCTTAAGTGTTATTAGTAATAAATACATCGTCTCGAGAATGTATGTACTTAGATGCTAATATGGATATCTAAGTTCATTTTGTCGTATGATATGTCCGGCGAAGATTTTTATCCGTGTCTGTACTCGGACTTGTAGTCTTTCATTCATCTTTACTTATCGAAGTATGGACGAGTTAGTTCTTTTCGCAGTCCACCGCACTCTTTCGCCTCCTGTACTACATTTCAATGGCATTAATCTGTTGTATTACATCATTCTTCATTAGAGTCCGACATTCTGATGCAGTTCTATATATATATATATATATATATATATATATATATATATATATATATATATATATATATATATATATATTCTTCTTTTTACTTTATTCCTCGTGAGGGCGTAGTGATGTTAATATATATATGTGTGTATATGTAAAGTATGTGTTATGTATTTATCTGTTTCACCTATCTATTTTATACTAATTTTAATATTTTTTTTTGTTTTTCTAGGAACTTACTTCACGGAATCATGCGTTGGATGTCACTCCAGAGTAAATGCATTATATTTGAATTAATTTCTTTGTTACAATATAAAACTCGTAATCCCGTATTACACGCGGATTTAGTATTAATTTAGTTCTCTCTTATGTACCTAATCAACCTTATATTATTTGCATCGTATCATCAGTGATAATTGCATTTTGAAACTGTTGTCGATATTAATAAATGTTAATTTTTGTATTTAATCGTGTTTCACATATTTTTTCAGTTTTCGATCAATTGGTGATGACGTACAGATTAATTATGCACAACTGATGGCTGACGGTAATCGTATTTTATATACATACATATACACACACACACACACACATATACATATATATATATATACCAATTGGTGCAAACTTAGTCGTTTTAGCGCGTAATCGATTTAATTTACAAACGGTCTTTACGTGTAAATATTTTTAGGCTTTGTACGTTAGTTTATTTGTGATACGTCGTAAAAATTAAAATTAATTTGTTCACATAAATAAACGACGCTGGTGTATAATCGCATTTTTACATCGTGCCATAATGGTGTTCGCATTTTAATATTTTAAAAGAAACGTGTCTCCCTTGCAGTATTTTGTTGAAATTTTAAAATAAATAATCTATTTTGTTACATTATATCATCATTATCATCTCTGTCCCATCGGCCTACGTAAGGTCGTGTTGATACCGTGTATTATTACGCAAGTTGCATCGCAGGTTTTCCACCGTAAATATCTACTATTGGAATTTCGAAACGCCTTCGACATACCGACTACTTCATAACCTCCAATATTTATAGTTTCTAATCGATTATTATCAACAATCGTCTATTTTGTTTTCAATTTGTTCAGTTTGTAGTTTTTTAATTCACGACTTGTAGCTTCTTTATAATATCTTGAAACTCTTTTTCCGAGGCGGCTAGTATTACTATATCATCGGCATACGGTAGATGATCGATCTTACCGTTATGCCGCCACTCCATCCACCAAGTATTTCTCGCATTATGCGTTCACCATATGCATCAAATAACATAGGCGATAACATGCCTAACTCCTGCTACTAATTTAAACGGTTGCGATTTATTATATATACGCATTAAGGATGTATACAGACGTATAGGCACTGTTGTAAACGGTGCTCTCTTAATGAGTCGCAGTACTTATTTGATACTTTTTCTAAGCACCTAGGTATTGAAATAGACCTAATTGTCGTCATTTTTTCACCAAATATTTATTTTTGTACATGACCAGAATAAAGGGATAAGAACGAAATTATGGGACGAGAAAGTGTTGAGAAAAAAAAACTCCGCGTAAATAATAATAATTAAAATTTAAATGTGAAAGAAAATCTAGAACGACGGTAAAATCGCACTTATATGAAGATGGTTTCCGTAATTGAGTAATAAATGAATCAACCTTATCTCTCAAATTATTCATAGATAATGAAGCGCTTGTAAAATTGTTAAATAAATTAAAACAGGACAACAATTTACTAGATTTACATTATTCAAATTTTTTTTTTTTAAACATTAAATGGAGAGGAATTATACTTATCAGCAGATTTTGATTCGGATATTACTCGTTGCGCCTGTTCCTTATAGAGAAACTCCTTACTGCTTTCTACATGCTAGACGTGCAATATGCAATCATGATCACGTCTTCTTCGAATGACCCCTTCTTTAATAACGTTACGCTCTGAACTGTACCTTGAATTACTGCGAGCGTGTAATGGTCCTCTTTATAAAACGTATTGTCGCTTCTTCATCTTGATAATCTACATCTATTTCCGGAGATATTTCTAAAGAATTTGTCCGAATTTATAGACATATACGTTGCGTGGAAAGGGAATACCCATAAAAAAAAAGTAATAATAATTTACGATATATAACTAGATGAACTGGTCCATGTACAGTATAGGTACGCTATGTTTAATAATAAATAGCGACTATTAAGGAAGAATTTTCTCCATACTTTGATTTTTTTGCCGCGTTTAGCGGGATACATCGATTTATCCGAGGCCCGATCGATTCTTAATATTCTAGGAATGAGAAGCGCAAGTGGAGTTGGAGATTCGGCGAGAATATTTTGAAGAGGAAGATTTTTATGTTAGGCAGTTTTGTAAATTTGTTAAGAAAATGTGTGGCGAACGGAAAGAGCGATTGGAAACAGAAAGAGCAGGCTGATGTGCTATGAAAGACATATTCAATTCTCAGAGACGATTAATTATTGTAAAGTTATTTCGATATAATTCGATTTTAATGTTTCGAAAATTTTTTGTTTACAGTTCGTCTATACTTTGCGAATCCATTGGTGAGTATTGAAATAGTTTTAATTGTTCGTTATATATTAATTATTATCATTGTTATTTTATTATCAATATTATTATTATTTTATACATAATTTTATAATATGTAGTGTTTTTATTTATTTATTTATTTTTATTTTTTTTTTTTTTTAAAAAGGCAAAATCACTAATTATACTGTCGAATAATCTATAACGAAGCTTTTCGCCAGTTACGCAATTTAACGATAATAAAATAAAGTATTAATAAAAAAAAGTCATCTACCAAGAATATAGTTCTTCTAGCCGATGATTGCGATTAAGTTCTGCCACTTATTTCTACTGTCCGTTACATCGACATCCCCGTCATCTCTTGTACGTAATCTATAAAACGAATCGGTCGACGTACTTGAATTACCACTCCTTGCGTTATAATTTTCTTTATTTCGTCTCGTGATATTTTGCAGACATCTTCTTTTTATAGTCGGCACTATATCCATTCGATCCTAACTTGTAGTAGTATTGACATATTCGCCCGATGCTCCATGAAATTGTCAACATGTGTGCCTATAGGAGCGCATTTTGCTCTATTTTTCTATGTATCGTTTTTGTTATTGTACATGGACTCGGCAGCATAACACACTATCGAAAACACTAAAAAGCCAATTAATCACTTTTTTTTTGTCATTATATTTATAGATCTATATCTTGTACTTTTTGCTTTCGCCATGTTTTCATCTTGTTTCTATTGTTGGTAATGCTCCTAGATATATATATATATATATATATATATATATATATATATATATATATATATATATATATATATATGTATGTATTTTTATGTCAGGCACCGACATGAAAAGATTGTCGGCAGTTTCTGCGCTCTGTCATTGAGTAATATAATAATCCTTAATTATTAGTTTAGAATTACTATATTAACGATAGAGGTCCATTTTTTTATTAATTTTAGTATCGTTAATTGAATTATTAATAACGGGGTAATTGCCGAGAAATAATTTAAAATTAGGCGAATTTTTACTTATAATGCTCGCCCCTTTTAATCGATTTATTCTTAGGGAAAATATTAAATTATTCGCATAATTTGACGTTCGACTGTTGAACACTTCTAAAATTAAATCGAAATTATTCGATATAATTTGAAAAGTTCATCGAACTTAGAACGTGAATAAAAGTTTAAAGTTTTCAGATTCGTCGTACGTTTTTAATTTTGTTCTTATTTTATAAATTTTTATTTTTTTAATTACGGCATCCGAGAATCCGGCAAATATTTACTTTCATCGAAAATTATATAGTTAATTTTTACTTTATAAATTTCATATTCATTTTATAATCTAAACCTTCTCTGGCCGGTACAGATTTCTGGCCATTATTTTATTTTTGTAACTCTCTCGATCGACAATTAGTGATAGTTTTAATTTCGAAGATGGAATTTATAAATTAAGAGAACGAATTTTAAATTTTCTAAAAAAAAAAAAAAAAAAAAAAATCGCGTTTGCCGACGACTTTCATTTATTTTCGACAAAACATTTTTTTTTAAAACGATTATATTTAATACGTAATAACTTGTTCGATGTTTACTCGTACGATGGAAAATATATTTATAGTTGAACACGAACGCTAGACTAGAAATGGCTATACCGTTTCTATACGTCAACGAGGAATATGATAATTCAACTATCGCTAATACTATCGAACGGAATATAAACAATCGGACCAGAGTTGGCAATGTTTTTAATACATCATTTATACGAGATGCTAATAATGAAATGTTCGCAATAACGGCACCTTCACCGATACCATTGGCGACATCTCTGATGGAAATACCAGCTGAAGGTGGACAAGTTTCGCTGATACGAGATGATCGGCGAAATACCGGAGGAATGTTAGAACTGCAAGAACAGTTAACCGAACTACAAATAGCGAATAATGTATCTAACGTTTTTGATGAGCTTAATGTGGACATCATTCCACCGGCAACTGATCAATCCGTACCTCAAGTTAATCCTGATGTAATTGTTCCGGATTTGCCGAACGAACCGCAGCCAAGTATATTGCCAGTTGATGGTGTAATACAATCGCCCGATGAAATTCCGTTATTGGGAAGCCATCTTCCGGAACAAGGACAACAACAGATTGATGATAATCGAGACGAACAGCATGTCGCTCGTGATGCTTCACAGTCCGAGCAACAAGTAGTACTTGCACTAGAAACGCCTCAAGTACAGAATGGTGCACCGGTCTCAGACGCTGAACTAGGCATACTGCAAGAAATTCGTGAAAATGAAGTAATACCAGAAGTTGAGCGATTTTCCTTAGAAAACGTGTTAGAAGCGGAGAAATTAACTCGGTGAGTAGTAAAATGTAGTTGACGTATTTATATATATATATATTTTATTTTTTTTTCTGTATACGTGTCTACACGAATCATTATCATACGCTTAGATATTTGTATATGCGACGCATGTGTGCATATTAAAGTAATGTAGGTGTTTGACTTCGATTATTTTGAATGAATTTTGTGGCTATTCTTCCGGTACCTGTAGTGAAGTGTCCTGATTGTTTCCAATAGGTTTCCGGATAATCAACAACAAATTTGTACGTCATCTCGAGTCAGCTCGTTTTTTTTTTTTTTTTACCATATGAAGTTTCCCTACGTCATTAAGCCTTCTTATATTCCACGTGCCTCCCCCCCACTATAACGTGTCGTCTTAAACGGTACTTCTCTTTATCAGCGGTAACGCCGCATGGTATTGGTTAACCGCGTTCCCATGCTTAGTCGCTGAGGCTTTATCGATTAAGCTACAAATGTTGTATGTCGTTTTACGTACAAAATATTCAATAAATGGACATCGTTACTTGTTCTTCATTATAAAAATAATACGTCCGTCGTTTAGGCAGAATTCACGCGTATTAAATTGTAACGCGCCGCTTTTTCTAATAATAATACTGTAACATAAATTGAATAAACTATTTTCGTAGTGATCTATTATGAAGGCGTTTTTATTTAAATTTTTCAGTATTAGGACGTATATAGCAACCGGTTTCCCGCGCACACCATTGGAGCTTCTTAATCATATACGTAATTTGACAAATCCGGGAAGCATCTTAATGGACGATATAGTTCCGGCACATTTCGATCACTATGTGAGAATGAAAATTTATTTAATGTGTTTGGGTAAGCAATAATTTACGAAAATATTTTTTCTCTTTGCGCAAAATTAGAACACGCGCGAATTTCCAGTTATTTAATTCGATTATACAACAATACATTTTTGAGAAAAAGTCAAATTTAAAAATAAGTTGAAAAATATGTCGTATCGTAATAAAATCGAAAACCGTTTGATAAAAAGTTATCATTTCGAAATACAATCACAACTAAAACGAGAAAGAAAAAAATGCGATTAAATCACTATGAACTTTTATAATGTGAATAATAAATTAAAAGAGAATATTTAAAAATGAAAATGACAAAAAGTCATTTTACGGCGAACACTGCATAGAGAGAAGATTGCGAATGTGTTCGATCTTTACACATACGACGACTGGAAGATTCAAAATTACTTCGCAGCACATATTTTGTAGCCGTTGTAACTTTGCTAAGTTTGAGCGGCTAGTATATGAGGAGGGGAGGGGACAAGCTGATCGTTTATTAAATATCGGATATAGCTTAGAGACGCGTAAGTTTTATAGCTGGCATATTCGATACGTCTAGTAAATGTGAGAGACCTGGATCCGGTATCGCGCCTAAATATTTAATATCCAAACCAAAAGGTTTAATTATCAGATATACGGTCTTTTTTTCGTGAACGGAATAGATCGAGTTTTATCGGAATTTATTTCGATTCTTCATTTATACGAAATTAATTTAATAAAACCCCGAGTCGAGTTAGTCTTCTTTATATAGTGTCAATTATTCGGTATACGATTCAGCTTATAATAGTGTCATCTGTAAGCGTCTAATTTCGGGAATGTTATTAATAAAAAGTAGAAATAAGCGAGCTTTGTAAACTAAATTACGCGAAAAACTCTCTCATTTACATGTACGCAACAGGACTGTTTGAAAATCTGACGGAATTCGAATTATTTTTTTTTTTTAATAAACAATGATTATTAAAGATGATCCAGATAGGAAAAAGTCGAAACAGAAATGGAAGTAACGAAATAATCTTTTACTAATTCGGAAGAAATTTAAATCGAATTTACGCCGTTTTCGGAGTATAAAATATAAATTAAATAACTAATAATAAAAAAAATATAATTTATAAAACAATTTAACCGGAGCACATCTACTTACCGATACGGATATATGTAATATGAAGATTTTAAAATAAATAAGCGCCCTCCAAAAATACGATGACTACACGCATATACGGATGAATCCGCAGCAGCCTGTTCTCTTACCAAGTTGGTAATCTATTAAACTCAATCCGACTAAGCGATGGCTGCACTTCTCCGGACGCAGAACTGTATTTTGTATTCGGTACATCAGATCAGCTATACTTCTACATCGAAAAGCATCGATTACAACCGACCTCTTCTCTACAACTAATATGCCGTCAAGACAACAAGAATACAATAATATTAGAAATGCAATACAAACTACATAGGGAAGGATGTGAAATACGTTTTCCCAAGTCACAATGCACGGTAGCGATATAGTAGACTTTGAAGCTCGGTCTATGGTATTTTCACCAATACCAGAATACTCACCATCTCCATCAACATTAGCGCACATACTTACGAACAACAGTAAACGATGATCGACTACCGACTGGACCTCACAAAACAACTTTTCTTTTCTCATAGAACATTGGTGGTCTTCAGGCGGCACAAACAGAAAAAAAATATCTATATAACAAAAGCCCTCTACCAACAAACTGCCCTATGCGAACGTTTAACAGAGCCAACAGTCATATAACCTATAACTGCCAAACACTCACACCACACAGGTTGAAACGCAAAATATAGGTCCCGATACACAAAATCCTCGTTTTTGCCAGAGAAAGCGGACTCCTAGCGTACATATAAATTAGACAAATGTCTCCTAATGCCCTGGTAATTACAAACGGCATATGGAGATTTACATAATTTAGGTTAAAAAAAAAACCCACGTAAACATTTTAACTAATAAAATATTAACCATCTCACTACTATCGCAACTTAATAGTTCTTTCGTTTATTTCAGAACTACCTCATTTAGACAGAAATATCGAAATACAGGCTGATCTTATTGAAGGTTCTTCAATTAAGATTGTAATCAGATAATCAAGATATAACGTTAGCTACTTTTTAGTTAAAATTTTACACAATTTATATTTACTTTAATTTTTATAGTATTTTTACCATTTCATAATTTTTATTAATCGCACTTATAATGAACTAACGTATAATTACTGTTGTATGCTATGTTTAATTACTTGAAAAATATATAAAATTCTATAGAAATTTCTGCTGTACGGTTTACATTTGTAATATTCTGCGGTTGTGTATATATAAATATCACACACGATCACGATATGCATTCGTCGATCCACTCCTGGAGGAAGGCGTTCCCAAACACTTTCCATTCGTTTATATTTTGTGCATTTCATATTCAATTTTTTCCGAGCACCTTTATTATGTCGCCCTGCCCCAACGAGACATTGGTCTCCCTTGACTTCTTTTTTTGTCTATTGGCCACCATTGTAGTACACGTTTCGGCAATCTGTTATCGCTGTAGCTGGCGACATGACCAGCCCAACTCCATTTGATTTTTGCCATCCGCTCCACTGCGTCATCTAGTCTTGTTTGCTCGCGTATCTATGTATTACGAATGCGATCCACCAGCTGTCTAATGTTTGACATTTTTCTTTTATGCGCAGTTCGGGTATGCCTGTTTTAATGGCCACGTTTCCGAACCGCATGTCAAGACCGGAAGTACACATTGATTATATAGTTTCTTTTTCAAGTTATCGTTTTTTTTTTTATTCCCGAATACATCGCTTAATTTCCCAAATGCCACCCACGACGATGATATTACTCTTAAAACGTTTACTTGCGTCATGTGCTTCTTATTTGTTGTAATTTTTTGGCCAAAATAAATGTACCACCTGTTCAATTTACTCCGAATTTATCATTATTCTTATTCGTCTTGCGGTGTTTTGTCATTATGTTCGTTTTGCCTAAATTCATTTTTAATCCTATTCTACTAGAGCGCGTGTTCAGGTCTGTTACCATCATCTGTAATTCTTCTGCGCTCGAGCTTACTAACCGGAGATGATTTACCTAATACCTATCCAGTCCCAATCCAGACTCTTGAATACCGCAATTACTAATGTCTAGAGGCGCATGAGAAGAAGAAGATATTAGAGTGAACGGTAGATCGTTGGAAAGGGTGTTGATGTTTTCAGCCGGGAGAAGTAGAAGGGAAATCGGAAGGTTTAATAAGGATTTTCGGAAGAAGTATTGGTGGAAAATGACGAGGAGGTGATTAACAGTCACACCCCACAAGGCACGCTGAGGTGGATCATTCCGTTGCAGGAGGTGAACATGTGTCATCTTTGTATGATCCAATCGAAGCGTTGTTTTACTTCACCGGGCCAAGCGGATTTTCAATCGAACAATAATTTTTCAGTTTAGTCCTAAAACGATACATTTTCTAGACCACCCTCTCCATCCGTTTATAGAATCTTTTTTTTATTTTATTTCATATCTCATTGTTCCATCCATAATATTTGAGTGTGTACACGCGTGGGTTACAAAAAATACGTATTAACAGATGTTGCAGAGAATACTGATTGTTTTTTTCAACATTTCTTCTCATTTACACCATATTTGAAAACGTCACATAACATAATGCTTTGTTTTATATATACGATGTGTATTTTTTATTTGAAAATATTCAATAATAAGTATATATATATATATATATATATATATATATATATATATATATATATATATATATATACAGATAGATAGATACATCGATGAAGTAATGGGAAAAAGTAGGATGCAGATAGTAGACATCAGAACAACTGAACAGTAATGTGCATGTTAAATATATAAAATTAAATATATGTGCGTGTGCCTGTGTGTGTGTGTGGATCGAATTAACTTATTACTATTCACAGGAATGTTCAAAGTGCCCAAAAGGGAAACAGGATCAGTTTGATGGACCAAATAAAAAGTATACTTTTTTTTGTCTCTTTTTTTCTATTCATTTATCATTGTAACAATTTTATCTTATCTAGGCGGATATATTCGAACATTTTTTTTACGTACATAGATAAAATATTTATCTATGTACGCAAGAAAGAAAAAAATGTTGTTGCCCAGATGAAACATTATGAAATAAGATGCTATAAAAAGGTAACATATATAAGTAGCTGGGAAATATGTAGATGAATAAAATATAGATGTTATTTAGATGAGGTCTATTTGATTATTTGTTGATCAGCGGTATTGCCAGTGACTTGTTATTTTGTAAATGTCTATTTTTTTTGGTTAATTTTTAAAGATGTCCCTATGTATTACGTAAGCGAAAGATGCATAATTCACAATAACTTTAAATATTATTTGCGTCAAAATCGGTGCTCCGATTTTCATTTATCATGAGTTTGTGTGACGAACCGGTGGAATGTTGGTTTAAAAAGCTAATGTGAACGTTACAAATATGTCGGGGGATTAGCGACAGAACGCGTAATCATGAACCGCTTAGCGAGCATAAAATGAAGAAATTAATGGTGAGTAAATTTTAAAATTATAACGAATTCAAATCGAAAATTATATCATCGTGCAGTTTTGTTAAACGTTAACAAAATGTGAAAGCATGTTTTTTATAAATGCATATAATGTTTTTTCACATGCATGGTTTACAAATTATCTTAATAGTTAAGTAATCTTAATGAATAAAACAAAATAAGTAAATCTATCGGCTCACTCTGAACTTTTGCAAAATATCTATTTCGAGTTGAGCTAAAAAAAAAGGGTGAGGGAAACTTCCCCGCCGTTTATTATTTGATATATTTATTGTTTTCTTGTGAGTATTTCGATGAAAACTTCTATGGTCTGATATAAGAGAATTAATCTTCGTAAGAATTTTAATTTTTTAACATCGGCTTCTTTTTTCGATTTATTAAATTATATTAGGAATTCGTATTCTGCGATTGATCTAAAATAAAAGAGCATTATAAAGTATAATTCTTTTAATTTATCGCAATGCAATGATCTCAATTTATTATAAAGTTTTCTCATTTTGAGGGTTATACGTTGTACACCTTTATTGTAATTAAGATTTTTGTCTATTATTATTCCGAGATATTCAATTTCATCGCTAAAGGTCAGATTTTTATTTATTTTTTCTCGATATCCTACTGGAATTTCTACGTTTCCTCGACGTAAGCAAAACATACGTGTCTTGTCACTGTTCAAATTTAGTCCTTGTGATTTTGGAATTTATTGTTTCTATTGTAAATGGAAATGATCTAAATGAAATTAAAAGACGAATCGGAATAGTAAAAGTGCCCTACGGAAACTAATTTGGAAAGCTACATAGATAATAACTAAGAACAGACTAACTGAAACGCTAATAGTTTCGATAGCGAACTACGGATCTGAAAGACAAAACTTTATGTTGTAAGTTAGAATCGTTTGAAACGATCTCTTATAGAAGAATGCTATACGTGTATCAATTTTGAGCGATCTGGGAATAGAGCAAAAGGATAGACTCTGGTACAAAGAAGGTAAAAAGAGGAGTTCTCAGATTTTTTATGGATTGAAAAAGACGGTCATACGTGGATTAGTAGAAGGAAAAAGAAATAAAGGACGGTCACCGACTCGATAGACTACATTCTAAATACAGTGAGGATTAGACACTTCAGCTGACCGGAATGGCATCGGAATGAATTACGAAAAAAGAAATTTACAAAACTCTTTAGCCGCTTCTTCGGATCTGTTTTATTTATATATATATATATATATATATATATATATATATATATATATATATATATATATATATATATATATATATATATATATATATATTTAAATAGCTGTACTGAAATTTTCGTCGTCGGCAAACTTTCAAGTTATATTTTTATTTCAAATTGTTAAAATTTTCTTTTATTATTTGTCAGTGTTTCGTAGTTCACGTTTCTAAAGAATCGTTTCTTATCGTCTTCATAGTGATCATCGTGAAACGTTAAAAATGTTTAATTATAATTAGTAATTATTGTCTAATTAATATTTACTTTTTTTTTTTAAGGTGAACGTTATTTATTGTTGCGAAATATAAAAGTAGCCTTTTCCCGATATAATTTATTTTAATTGATGAAACCGAATATTAAAAAATTATTCTTCATAATAATGTTCTCACACCATTGTGGTACTCAAATAATTTCAGATATATATATATATATATATATATATATATATATATATATATATATATATATATATATAATGAAAAAAGCCCATTTATGACGAACTTCTTAAGGTCACGCGCTGGAACTGGAACATTCGGAACCGGCAAGAACACAGCAGCTTCCCTGGCCGCTTTATCAGCCAGTTCGTTCCCATGAATACCGGCGTGAGCTGGAATCCACAGGAACGTCACCTTCTGACTCAGCCCTGCCAGTACCATTTCCGTCACTTTCTTGGCTATTGGGTGCTGATCATGTTTGAAAACGTCGCAGAGAGCACGGAGTGCTGGAAGAGAGTCAGAACATATAGTCGATGGTTTATCAACATCGGAGCGCGTTAAAGATTCCATGGCAAGATACATCACGTATAATTCAGCTGAAATGACGGAGAATGTCTGTGGCAGCGAATATTGAATGATGATTGCTCCATCTCTGACAACTGAGCAGCCGGCAAAGCCATTAAATAGAGATGCGTCAGTGTAAAACATAGTAGATTTGCATGAACGTGACGTAATTTCTTTCTTGATTTCATGGATGGGCAGGTTTTCTCTCCAAAGTTTGTGGATTTCGAGATCCAGCTGAACCAGATTGTCTTTCCAAGGAGGTAACACGGAGGTATTATGAACGATTAATTTCGGGTTTTGGTAAGTTATTGCCTTTAAGATGTTGTCCAAGAGAGTCGGGTCTGATTGTTTTAATTTTAAAGAAGCTGGATTAGAAGATAAGGACAGTGCAGGAATCGAGAAGCCGGAAGCTTTAGACTGCACTACAATGTCGAACCTAATTACCTTCCTCCATCAATCCCGTCTCTATTCCTCATATCCCTCAACCTCTTTTCCTATCCTGTCTCTAGCCTTGGCTGCTGTACATGGCACGTTAATTTAATTTAATAATAATAATAATAATATATATATATATATATATATATATATATATATATATATATATATATATATATATATATATATATATATATATATATATATATATATATATTAGATATAATCAACCTAATTTCCAAAAAATGCTATACAAATTTTTTATTTTTTATTAATTCCTAAACTGTTATAAAAATATATACAATTATACACAATGACCAAAAATTACACACACACAGATATATATATATATATATATATATATATATATATATATATATATATATACAATATGTATATACATTAGGTGTAGTGTGTTTGTGTTCATGGCGTAACCTATGCAACTATTTAGTCAAATTGAAATGTACTAATATAAATCAAAAATAATAAACGCATATCGAATTTTTATACTATATTCTAAAGCAAAAATGTATATGTGTGTGTGTTGTGTCTATGTATATATATTTTGAAATGGTATTTCCTGGCTATTTGCGAAATGTCAAGAAAACGAAAAATTACAAACTAAGTGTGTGGTATGTTTAACCTTTGCAAAAAAAAAAAGTCAAAGAATTTACAAAAAAGAAATAGGCATTAAATACTAATAGCTTCAAAGACAAGAATGATAAAATCATTTTAGAAAAAAATGTAAAAATTTACGATTGAAAGAATATTAGTCGAAGATTATATGCAACATTTTATTCGATTTAAGAATCCAGTTAAGGCGGTCAAGATAGTCTTGAAAACCCAACTTTTTCATAGAA
>CM065054.1:34311031-34433531 GCA_032883995.1 Coronaproctus castanopsis | reverse complement strand
CAAGCCTTACAAAATCGTTACTGGAAAAGTTAAACAGTTTGATTTCGCTCCTATTAAAATTAATTCGGATGTTACACTCTCCGATCAAGAAGAAAAATACGCAGCACTACTTGATTACTTATTTCCGTTTAAGGAAGATAAATTAGATGTCAAGAAGAATTTTACATCTCATGCGGAAGACTCGTACAATTCAATCATTAACGAAGATGTGGATCAAGTTATTAGATCACTCGATAATCGAAAAGCATTTCCATCAGATAAGATCTTCAACGCTGTTGTTAAAATTATACATGCCAAAGATTCGTTTTTCTTCAAACTTCTTTTCGAAAAATGACTCCATAGTTTTCCCCCGACGTATGGAAAGTCGCTGAAATTAAATTATTAAACAAACCTAAAAAAAAAGATATTACAACTTGATTGCTAAATTGCATAGGAAAAGTTTTTGAAAAAATTATTAACGAAAAATTACCGAATATACTTAAGACATTTGAAATATTACATGAAAATCAATTTGATTTTAAACGATTTCGTTGAACAGAAATGGCTGTTAAAAGAAACTTGTCGATATAATTGAACTTGCCAAAAGCAAAGATTTATTTAGTGTTATAATCACGTTCGACGTCAAAGGCGCATTTGATAATTGCGAACATTCGAAAATAATTAAAATATTACAAAGTTGTTAATTCTGATTTGGTTGAATTAATTTCAAATTATTTGATAAATAGAATTGCTATAATTTAAATCCGAGAACTGCATTATAAAGCGCAATATCTTTTGCGATGTGCCTCAGGCTTCCGTTCTAGGACCGGCACTTTGGAATATATTGTATTCGTACATTCATAAAAAAATTAAAATCTTTTGCGCGCGTTACGATTTCAATGCAGAATTTGTCAGCTTTGCGGATGACTTGTGCGCTGTAGTTAACCTTCAAAGCGCTACCGAATTTGATAACGTTAGACTTATTTGCAAAATACTTGAAAACTTGTTTATGCAATGTGGTCTTGAATTCTCCATTGATAAGACACTTATGATGGTAATCAGCAATAAGCAAACTAGCGAATTCATAAGAAAGCTTAGTTTAAATTACTTTGTAGTAAATCTATCCCTATTGTTAAGCACTTTAAATACTTAGGAGTAATCATAGACTACAAACTTAAATTTAATAAGCATATAGAGTACGTAATCGATAAAGTTAATAAAATGTTTTATATGTTGTTATCGATCCTAATATTGGTGGTGTTAATTATAATAATAGAGTTAATAACGGTGCTATACGAGCTATCATTAATTATTGTTCCATTATATATATATATATTAAATTAGCGTTTCCGCTATGAATAAAATTTTAAAATCTCAGAGAAAATTGCTGCTGAGCGTTGGTTCTTTATACCATGTCGACAGCGGCAGCTCCGGTTGTTACTGGAATATTACCGACTGATTTGAGTATGTATCAAGCTGCGTTGTCATCGGAATTTAAAATGTTTAAATCTTCATTTATAACTCGCTATTACATATTAGATCAATTTAATAAAAAAATTTAACATTTACATTATGATAAAACGGTTAATATTACGAATTTCAAAAGGCTAATTACGACGGTAATTTTAAATATATGGCAAGACAGATGGAACAGTCAACGGTAGATTAATGTATAAATTTTTAAAAGATATTAGAGAAAGAATTAAATTAAAGAAATCATTGAAGTTAAATTTTTATATAAGTCACTTACTGGTCATGGTACCTTTGAAACATATCTGGAGCGTTTTAAAATTATATCCTCTAATATTTGCGAATTCTGTACACTAGATGTTCCCGATACCGTTTGTCATTTCTTGTTTGTACCTATACTAGCGACGTACGTTTAAAATATAATTTAAATGGTTACATTACTGATAATGAAATAATTGTTAATGATGGAAAAGGTTTAAACTTATCAAACTGTTGTTCGTTCGTTAACTACGTTAATTGTGCTATGAGAAAGCGTATTAGAATATAGTATATATATATATTATATATATAATCTAAATTTAAGATTGTACTCCACGAATACCGTGACTAAGCCAAATTGGCATCGCGGTCGTGTATTAAATAAAAATAAAAAAACGAAATTATATATTTTCTGCTTGACCGTGAAATGTCTCAATTCTAATTAGATTTATGTAATAACGTTGAAAATCGTCTCTGTAGTTAAAAGCGACGTTATATAATAAACAGCCTGTATAATATTTATCATTTTCTTTTTAAAATATTTCATCTATGACTGAAAGGGTTAATGTATCAGCTGATTATTTTAAATATCGAGTTTTTTTTTGTGTTTTTTTTTTTTTTAACGCTACAATCGAAGGTATATTTAAAACTATTTTTTTTTTTTTTTGTGCTTATTTATTATAAATATAAATAAATGTTTTATAGAGTCATTATGGATCGCCGTTTAACGTTTAATAACCGTATTAATTACATAATTGACAAAACTCATAAAGCTATTCGTACGCTTTCTCCTCCCATATTTTACCGTCGGTCACACCCTACTACCCTAAACAAAAAACTGATATATACATCCATTATTCGTCCAAGATTATGCCTGTCCTGTTTGGTTTTCAGTTTCAAATAGTACTATCAAAAAATTACACAGTTGGTTCAAAATATCCGCTGCAGAATTTCCTTAAACGCCACTAGATACCACAGAATTAAAGACATGCATTATAGATTACATTTCGAATTATATCTGTAATATTTCGGCAAAATTTTACGCAAACTATCAGGCGCGTACTAACAAACTGATCACAGTGGTGGGAGACTACGACATACTCGTTATAAACATCGTCCTATTAAAGATAGATTATAATTTTAATCTATAATCAAATACTTTCCTACTAACTATTACTTAATAGTTTATTTTTTCTAGTTTTAATCTTTTATCTTTTCTTTGGTGCGGGTTTTTTCCACTTTTCCCGTGTTATTAACTTTTAGCTATTTATTATTATAGATTAAGTAACTATTTATTATTTGTAATGCGGTCGAGGTTGTTATATATGTACTCCACCGTATAAATTTTTATATTATGTAAAGTCAAATGAAAAAATATATATTATTTATTATTATTATTATTATATTTCATCATTTCTTTAGATCGGTGGAATATTTTGTTTTCCTTCAAACGAGTATATTTATTAATAAAATATATTTTATAGTACGAAATCTAAAGCGAATTACGTACCACTTCAAACTCTATTTACAATAAAACACAATTATAATAACAACAACAATAATACAATAATGTTAATTTTAATATTAGGACGAAGTTCCCTTCAACTAAATCCGATATGCTCAGCCGCAGCATTCTTTTATCTTGAAGAACTCGCCACGAACTCGATCAATGATCTTAAACGGTGTCTTCCGCAATTTCTATTTGTTCGAACGAAGACAATTCTCGCTTTTCCAATTTTGTAATTGCGACTTCTAAACCGGACGTATATGACTCGGCGAATACCGAATCAGTCACTATGGCATAGAATTGCACAATCATCGAGTATTACTGACAGGATCAACTACAGAAATGCAAATGACGCTAAAAATAGGCTAAACGAAGTAGGGGAGAAATATGGCGCGTGAAAATAAACGATTAGGAAAACAAAGGCAAAAAAATTCACGGAGACGATTTACAACTTAGATATCGAGTTAAAAAGTCGGAAAAGAAATGTCGGAAACGGTGCAAGAATTTCTCCATATTTAGCTGTATTACTAACAAGTGATGGTTGAGATGTAAAATAAATTAGAAAGCGCGAGCCGAGTGTTGAAAGACAAATTAATATAAAGATGAAAGTCAACCATTGTCAATGTCCGTCCTGAAGTGAAACGTAAACACTAAACGCGAAAAGTGTAAAAAGATTTTAAACGCGTTTGAAATATGGACGCTTAGAAGAATATGGCGGATACTATGGACGGCAATAACATTCAGAGGTATTACAACGGGGGGGAGCGGTATGGAAAAAATGATCGTCGTCCAAGACATCGAGAGATGAAAGCTGAATATCCTTGCGCATAAAATAAGGTGAAAAGGGGGAAATGGGAAATACAATGCGAGAGAGAGAGGAAAAGGCTCGAAATGATTACCAAAAGCTTTAAGAAAATTGAAGATATAATAAAATCATACAGTAAACGAGAAATATAAAACATGTTCACGTACGCCATCTTCTGACGAGAAGAGACTTACTAAATGGAATGGAATTTCAAATCTACCATTCGCGGAACTTGTTCTATAGGTCGCGATGATACTGCATTATTCTGCAGCTCATTTAGATCGTCCACCATCGCAGACTAAAACATTATGTTGTATTATTCATTCGGCGTAATATTTTATCTTATTTTAACGCATTAGAGATCATTTCGAATTGTTCAATGACCATTTTATAACATGTTTATTTAATTCAAAATTTACATATAACTTACAATTATTTATTTTTTAATTCACGATTTTACTTTCAGATCTTTTAATCTCATTACTTTTTTGGTATTCTTAATGTAATAATATAGTGTATTATTTGTATTATTACTGTCGTAATTGCTGTAAAGCCTCCGATTATTTACTATCTTAATTTATTATGTTTTACTTCGTAAATATACGTTTGTCGTTTGTTGCTGAGATGTTCTCCGAGAGAAGGATTAAGAATTTAGCGCATAAATATCGATGTGAAATATACGGTAATTTAAGTCGTTTTAAGTCACGGCGTTCCGCATTTGGCATGTTAACAAAATTGTCCGTTTACACGATGTTACGATATTGAATATTTCAATTCCAAAAAAATATTTTTATAACTGAAAATTACCTAGAATAAAAGTTGTTACACTCACCAAAAAAAAAAAATCACTTTTACTTCAAGCGATAAAAGTGAATATTAAAATAAGGTTAACCGTATTTTATTTAGCAATATTTAAAACTACGTAATACAGTTTAACAGCAAAACGTATATAAATAACGAGGTGTTACAAGAAATCTCTAAACACAGAAAGACCCTGCGGAAGCCAAAAATTACCGACCGATTCTCATTACCAGCAGCGTAGCCGGGGGTGGTGGTTTTGGGGTCTTAACCCGCTCCTTCGAATTAATCTGATAATAAGAAAATACATACTCGTTGTTAAATTTTGCATTTGTTAAACGTATTTTTTTTTTGTTTTTTTTTTTAATTTTCATTTATTTTAAATTTCGTTGCTTTTGAAGTAAATAATTTCGTTATATAACAGGTACTAGAAGAATTTTGTACGAAAAATATATATTAAATTTTAAATTTAATTATGTATTATTCCTTCGAAAAATATAAAATCATTATTTAACGTTTATTTTTATTTTTTTATTGTAACCATCTTTAACGACGTTAAATATTTCTGGCGTCTATCGCTTCTAATAGAATTACATATTCGACGTCTAATAAGTATAAAAATAACTCTGGCGAATTTGATTAGGGCTTAACCTACTTGAGTTTCGGTTATTTACTTAAAGTTCAATTTAACTCGATAATTTAGTTTTGTTTGAATTCCCCTCTACAAGCAAGACTGCTCATTACTGTATCTTCAAGATTTTCGAACGTGCTGTGCTGAATCGTGTAAACAATAGAACAGCAACTGATCCCTGAACAAACGGGTTTTAGACGTGGTAAGTCATGTAGCTCCCAGATTACAAATCTCGCACAGTAGTAGTACATGCGGAAAATGGATATGAAAATAAAACGATCGCGGGAGCAGCGTTCGTAGACTGAGCGGCTAATTATGTTTATAAACGTCCGGCGAAATATAATTTAAAAAAAAAAAAAAATATGTTTAATCGAAAAAACGCGATTATTTTATCCAAAAACGATAAATCAATGAAAAAATAAACAAAAATTAAATGAAACTGTTTTTTTTTTCTAATTTAACGAAACAGCGCCATCTATCGGCGCGCGTTCGTAATAAAGTTACGCGGTTAGAAAATTTTACGCGAGAGAGCAAATACGATTTCAGAATTATTTCTCATTTTATTTTCATTATCGTTTATTTTTAATTTTTTCTTTAATTTTATTTCGACAAAACAATTAAAAATTGTAAAATTTTCGAATTTTTTTTTCCTTATTTGTTCGTTCTTATTTCGCGTGCTACGTTTAAATTGAATAATTAACGCCTTCGGTCGTGATGTCTATTATGAATGAAATTGTAATGTCAACTAAATTTTCTCTATTTTCTGGTTGATGTGAAATGTCTCAATTTTTTTCGAAATATCGTCTACATGGGAAACAGTAGTGCAAGATAAACAACCGTGTAAAATTTATCATTTCGTACGGAAATTTTATAATCTACCGCCGAAAAAGAAGGGTTAAATAATAAAATAGTGCATTCGTAACGGGCGAAAAATTAAGGTGCGCGTTAAAAAAAATTCTACCTACGAACTAACGTTTGAATTTTTCTACGGTAAATCCAACGGTCGGAATTATTTTGTCCGTTTGATCTTCGTCGCTTTTAAGTTGATTCAAAAGCGTACTTTTACCGCTATTATTCAAACCGGCCACCAATACTTTTACATCTTTTTTCTTGAATTTTAACAGATCTACTAATTTATCTAGAATACCCATTTATTTTATGAATATAGAGACACGATTATTATATCCTTAAGACGATCAAGCAATATTACTATTTATTTCTATGATTATTACACTGTATTATTCTCGTTAATAATGGCGATAATGATGACGTAATAAAAATCAAAACTAAAGAACTATGTACACATTCGCGTGTTAAGTGACTAATTTCAAACGGGTTTTTCGTTCTAACTGCAGTTTGCAAAGTAAACGCTGACGGTTGGCATGGCAACGGTTAGTATACGAAAAATTATATAATAATAATAATAAGCACTTCGTAATATGGGAACCATATTTTTCGATGACGTTGATAATATTATTAATAATGATAACAATAATAAATAATTATAACTATCATCGTCATTAGATAAAATCAGAAATATATATATATGTCTTTTTTTTTTTTTTTTTATTGGGCTTCCATATCAGTTTACCTGTTAAACTAAATATATATATGTTAACCACACGCATTATCAATTTTTTTTTACAGAAAATTATATGTGTTGGTTTCTGAAATAATTTAAAAACATAAAAAATTAAACTACAAGCGATGAAAATATGAAGTAATATTTCGTTTATAATAATAGCGTTTTCTAGATGACTAGATAATTTTTGATTCGTTATAGAAATATTTCTAGAATTGAAACCTTTAAATATATATATATATATAAATATATATATATATATATATATATATATATATATATATATATATATATATAGTTATATATATATATAGTAGATTACGTAAAAGCTACATGCACAAAGGCCTCTTAATTTACTGAAAACTCTACACCACAAATATCGTGTGGCTCCGACAGAAGAACGTTATTGCGTCTATATGGTGCTCACGTTAGATGTTTATTAGACTACGGTTCAATTGTATATGGTACGGCATCGCCGAAAAGTGATACATAAATTAGATGTAATACAAAATCTGGCACTTCGTATTTGCAGCAGCGGAGCCTTCTGTACTAGTCCAGTATCAAGCCTACATGCCGAAACTGATATAACAACACTCAAAGATCGAAGAATCCTGTTAGCACTGAAATATTATTTCGAATTGAGTATGAAGAAAACCCATCCAAACTATTACAATACCGTTCATTCGAACTTAGAAAACAAATACAGTAACAATAACGAACCATTTGGATTACGTTGTAAACATTTCATACGGTAATTGAACAACGGTTGATTGTACCACACAAGCCTCCTCGTACCCACCATGGCAGAAGTCAACTCCACGGAATAGAAATCCCGGATCACGCATAAGCAAACAATTAAAATTCGCGATAACTCTCATTAACACTGAACAAATTACGAAGAATCAAACCGCGAATTAGTGGACGACGTCGTACCGAGTGAACGGACACGAAGAGATGAGCCCGATTACGAATCGCCCATAAGAGGTTAACGCCACTAATAGAGGAGAATGCGTCTTTAGTGACATGTAAGTTTTATCATCAGCGCTTACCGTACAGCATGTCATTACGGAATGTAATTCGATCAGTAACTGGACTAGATTGAAGTGAAGCACTACAATGAAGATGTAATACACCGAGTAATGTACTTTCTAAAAATAACCGATTTAAAAAAATTATTATAAACTAAACAAATATAAGTAGTAAATAAGTTTTCTGTAATTTATTGTGTCTAATTTCCGTGGACGCAAATGACCTTTATAGTCGATCGTCCTAAAATAAAATAAATATATATATATATATATATATATGTTAAAGTTTTTGACATCGGAACCTTTTTAAAGCATAATATTACGAAGCTATCGTGATATTCTGAAAATTAAAAATCCAGAATTAATAATAATAATAAACTGAATTTAGCGGAGAAAAATTCGAATGAAATAGAAAATAATCGTTAATGGGTAATTTTATACGAATAAACGTTATTAACTTATTAGCGATCTTCAAACTATGTCGTTGCACTATTGGTAGGCTTTCCTCATTGCTTCTAATTATTCCGATTCTAGACCACACCTGTATCCGATTTTTTTTCTGCTACACGTAGGTAAACGGGCTAGCGGTCTACTAATGCTTTTTTCATTTTTTTTTTTTTTGTCAATTGGTCACCGTTCCAAAGTTCATTTTGTATTATCAGTTCTTCTGGCTAAGTGGGTAGCCCATTTTCATTTAGCCGTTTGTTTAACAATATTACACAACTCTGTCTTTACTCTTATGCACGTATTTCGTTTTCGGTCAGTTGCTCCTTTATATTCAATAATCGTTGAAAAAATTATTCCGAAAAGATTATGTGACTTCACTAACTCTAATAATATAATACCTAGTAGTCAATTTGGATTTCAACCAAAGCATTCCACAACACAACAGATAGCAAGAGTTGCCGACTCTATCGCAGATAATTTTAACTTCGATAAACATACTGGGCTGGTATTATTTGATGGTGACAAAAGCTTTCGACACAACCTGGCACGACGGTATTATCTATAAAATGATTGTTACCAGGTTTCCCAATTATCTAATTAAACTGATGAATAGTTACTTAACTAATCGATCATTTTATACCATTATAAATAATGCGAAATCAAGTAGTAAATCCTGTTCTGCCGGCGTGCCTCAAGGTAGCGTGCTGGGGCCATTCTTATTTACATTTTTCATGCATGATTTCCCGCATATAAATAACATCGAGGTTGCCTTATACGCTGATGACACAGCGTTGTTCTCCTACAGGCCAAGTACTATCAGCAATAGGTTACAATCCGGTGTTGATCGTGTAATTAAGTATTTTTCTAAATGGCAAATTGCTCTTAATTCTTCCAAAACGAAAGCAATTTTCTTCACTCGTCGAAGACCGTTTTTACCGAAGTAGCGTTGATATAGAATGGTCTGACCAGATACGCTACCTTGGTGTCATTTTAGACACGAGACTAACGTTTTCTAAGCATATTGACCATGCATCATTGAAAGACAAACAGAGCAATCTGTTCAATTTATCCCATTTTCAAACGTAAATCTCACTTAAATATTAATAATAAATTAATAATCTACAAGTCAATCATTAGGCCTATTTTAACATATTCTTGTCCAGTTTGGTCTTCAGTCTCAAATGCTAGTTTTAATAGACTGCAATTAGTCCAAAATCGATGTCTTAGATGTATCCTCAATGTCCCCGTATACACTAAAATTTCATATATGCATAGTGCTCTGCAGATACCATATGTAAAAGACTATATCCTCAAACTATCCCAAAAAAATTTTCTCAGTTGTAGTGTGCACCGTATTACTTCCAGCAATAGGAAATTACGATTCCAGGGAACTAAGTATTATACTAAGTATAAGCATCGACGCATTAAACATAATGTATTATTCTCATAACGTCATAATTTGTTTGCTTTCGTTTCCATTACTTATAAATAATATTACATATTCGTTATATAAACTTATTATTTTTTAAATTACCGCTTTTCATTTGTGATGGTTGTTTGTCTGACCATCAATACTATTTTCATCTTGTATATTTATTATTTACCAGTTTATATTATTAGTTACTTTCATAAATGGAGAGAGCCTCCGGTACATTTATTAAATATTATTATAACTTTTTAATATAATGCCAAATATACGCGTTTTACATTTAAAAAAAAAAAAAATGTTAATCTTTCATGCACCGTTTGTGTGCTTATTATTTTCTCGATGTTACTTTTTGTGAACGTCCACGTTTGCAAACCATACGTAGGAACCGGAAGTACGCGATGATTATATGTAATTTCGTAATTTGTAGAATATGGAATGTAGTGAGTTTTATTAAAATGAACAATAAAAAAGAAGTTGAAATCACTAAACATTTTTTTTTAAGTCGCTTATAAGAGACGCTGGATAAGATAGACAGTCGCTTATAAGAGGAGAGACAAATAGGAAAAAAGTAAAAACAAACGTACGAAATTTAGGTTATTTTAGTTCGCATTAGTGATACCTGTCGATTATAAGAGACGAAGATTAACAGACTTTCAGGCAATTATAAATAGTGAAACGGGCGAAACAGTTTCGAATTTCGTAAGGACTGTCAGTTTTAGCTGACATGTTGACGCTTTCATTAACTGGAAAATTCTCAAACATCGGCTAACTATATACTTGGTAGAATGAGCATATTTTTGCAGGTGTTTGATTTTTGTTTAGAACGTGAATATTCTCTCATTCGGTAAAAATTAAATTGAAATCATCTAAATGCGCGCGAAAGATAAAAATAGAAATAAATATAAAAACAAATCTAACCCCGAAAAAAGTACAATATAAACGTCATTGTGGATACAAATGCGTACACAAAAATAGATAACCTACATACGCCTCTCTCGTTTTAGTACATGTATACAAACAATCGGACGAATATATGTATGCACATATGCACTCGCGTAAACAATACACACACACACACACATTGTGCACCCACGAACTGTATTTATCTGCAATTTAGCGTTAAAATTTCTATACATACTAGACTAGGTGGCGTGCACCCAGGATTTGTATCTATGTTGGACTAAAACATCTCCCCCCCCAAAAAAAAAAAAACAATTAAAAAATTCGTAATAAAAATTAATAAAATATACACAGCCGAATGTGTAACGAAATTCGACAGGCGAAACAAACTATAAATGAACAACAACAACAAAACTCACTATGGGTCAGATTCGAATGTCGAAGGGCCCAACCAACGGCCATTTTTTTTTCTTTGTGTTTCATTTTCAATGACATTAGCAGACAGAATGTAACGAATATTTTCTGACAGTACTTTTTGCAATCTAGGGGTGGTTTTTCGAGCGCTTCAAGATGAGGTTTTATTAGTGATAATGCGAACTCTTTCAAATATTCTCTTTCAACTATCATTTTAGCTGCGAAATTGTTTGGAGCTTACAAGTTAGGCCCCTTCTTGATACGTATTTTATACTTTTCTAAGCCCTCTGGGGGCTTAAGTCTGGTAGCCTCCACCCGTGGGTGCGCCACTCTATTGGAGGCATTCATAAAGGATCATATAAATCAGACTGTGTACCCTGTAATATGATTATAACGTTTAAAAGGTCTAATAATAATAATAACAGTAATAACAATAATAACAGTAATTAAAATAATCATAAAAATATGTCACAGAAAGTGAAACTATGATTAGTAATTAATTTAGAACTAAAATTAATACATTCTGTAGTATTGAACAAAGTACGAAGAATAAAACTGACGGTTTGTTGGTTTCAAATGGACATTTGGAAAACCCTAACGAAGAAATACCGCAGAGTGAAAGAAAAGGAAAATAAACAACCGTAGTAATAATAATAATAATAATGATGATGATGGTATTGTCAGTAGTAAATAGTTGGCCGAAACATAAATGAAACAATTAATAATAAAACGTCAATGCGACAGTTTACGGAATTAAGTAATTACGTCGATTAAAAAGCGCGTATCCGCTTTACTAAGTGAACTCCTAAATTCAGTTATGAGCGATATTTTTCTATTATATATTTTTAGGGTTTCTGTGCAAATCGAAAAACACAATACTGTACACGTACAGCTTCTCGTATTCGGGACTTTACGGTCAGTAAACATAAAAATTAAATTTCGAACGACGGTTTTTCTTGTTTGTTCTCAACTCTGTTAATCAATTTGAAGAGGTAACAGAGCAAATAGAACAATGAGATCAAAAAAAGACTTGATAAATTATATATATATATATATATATATATATATATATATATATATATGTATGTATATTTTGAAGAGTGTGGAATGTAATCAACTATTTTTAGTAATCAAGTAACAACGAAAAAGATGTTAAAATCGATAAAAATTGTTTTTTTTTTCTTTAGGAAAATAACGAAATTTTCCAGCTGTTAGGCGATTATCAAGTGAAATTAGAAAATATAGAAATATAAAAAGGAAAAAATATTAATCAGTTATTTCAAGAATTTTTTTTTTGACTAGAAAGTAATCAAGAGGAAAGGCTGCAGTCATTGTCAATAGTTCAATTAAACATTTTATATGCTAATGGTATGTTTGACATTGACAGTATCCAGTTCTCAATTATATTAACTTTGATGCATTATTTAATTATCTGGTTAGATGTTGGATTCTTGGAGGACACTTCAATGCCAAGAATTCAATATGGGGATCAAGAATTTTCACTCCACGGGATCGAGTTTTGCTTAAGTCAACAATTCGTGCTATCAGATTATTTCGCCAGGAAGTCCTACTCAATGGGTCTCAGACATCAACAAGATACCCGACATAATTGACTTCTTTCTTACCAAGGGTAGGTACATCATTTTAAATCACTGCGTCAGTCGCAATACTTATACTAACTAGTTTAGTCGCAATGTATCTTGCAGATACACAAAACTTTTTTTTTTAATAGACATGTTGTAATTTATTTTTAACTTTGTTTGAACTTAAATAAAATTATGTGTTGTATCCAGTTGTAAAACATGACAACAATAATAATCACAAAACGTTAATATATGTTAGAAAATATTGAAAATATTTTAATGTCCTAAAAGCACTAAAAATTGGCATATACCACCGCAAACAAATGTATCTTATCCTAATACTAATTTAAGTGTAAAATAAGATTATATAATATATTAATACATATACTTTGATTAGGAATTACTAATATTTATGACAAAATGTCTTTACAGTTCTCGAAAAGTCCTTTTATATGTTCTAAACACAGGAATTTACTGCAAAAATCACACTTATATTGTGTCAACCTATTTTTTTTTCGAGGTTTGACATTCTGCGCACCGTTTTCTTTTCTTAATGTCTGTACTATCTGTTGTTTTTTCTTGATCGTTACTTCCATTTTTGGAACCAAAATTATTTTGATATGCTAATAGTTTGTCTTGAAGATATATCGGTATTCCACGAAGTGAACTGCTTCTCTGTACTATCTGATCACGTGTTAATTCATTAGCTAACAAACGCAAAAATTTTCTTCTTGGCAAAGCAACATTGCCATTGCCAATATAAAGAATACTGGAATTTATCCCAGCGATATTTAAGATTGTAAAAAACACGGCCATTGGCCAGCGTTTGGAATTGCGAGCAACATTGTACGTTTCACACATCTGATCTACCACATCAACAGCGGCTTTTGTTTTGTTTTAAAATGTAATAACAGCAAGTTTTTTTTCTTCTCCGCTATCTGGATCAATTTCATCATCGTCATGTAAACTAGACAATAAAATAATATTTTTCCCACGTTTCGGAATATATGACACAACCATTCGTTCGGGGCGAAAGCCAAACATAGTTGAGTAAACCGGCCTGTTCTGGATAATTTTGAATGCTTTTGGTATTTGAATTTTATTTTTTTTAAGAGTGCCAACGAGAGACAATTTATTTTTCTTTAGATCTTTTAACAGTGAATAATCGCAAAACTAGTTATCGAAAGTTATGTTTCTGCCTGTATTGTAAATTGGCGTTACAAGCCTTTTTACCACATCTACTGCTTTATTAGAAACAGAATTATCCTGCTTTCCGGCATATATTTCCATATTGTACGTATAAAAAAGTTTGAAATCAACCATACTAAATATTTTAATGCCATATTTCCGCGGTTTTGAGGGAATATATTGTCGAAAACAACACTTCCCACGAAAACCTATCAGCATTTCATCGAC
The DNA here is from genome assembly GCA_032883995.1 of Coronaproctus castanopsis. Lineage (NCBI taxonomy): Eukaryota > Metazoa > Arthropoda > Insecta > Hemiptera > Monophlebidae > Coronaproctus > Coronaproctus castanopsis. The sequence continues at coordinate 34,419,284 of CM065054.1, read as the reverse complement.
TGTCACATTAGCCCCGAATGAATAATTTTGTTGGCAATTTGAAATAAATTCTTTGAAATTTTCACGAGTAGCAGTAAGACGATCATTGATTAGTCTTTCTGCTCTGGATTCTCTATCATCAAACCGCAAACATCGTATGAGGAACCTAAATCTCCTTTGACTCATTGTTAACCGAAAACACTCAATTCCATCGCCACGATTACTCCAAATTTCATCTAAATTTAGTCTATTTACTCTATACACACCGAGCAAATACAAAAGCCCTATGAATGCTTTTATTTCTGTAGCATTTGTTGAAGTGACATCTCTTTCTCTGCTAAATTCAATTTTGATAGTAGAAATGTACTGGTTGGTGTAACTGACTATATTATTTATCATTGAATCATCAAATAAACAAAGTTTTCAGTATATTTGTGAAGCCTTTAACTGGTCCAAATACTCCTGGAATTTTTATTAGAATATTATGAGGCTCAAATTTTCGTCGTGAAAAAAGGTTTTCTATTCCAGTTTCAAGTCTCAATTATTTAACCTTTCTGCATTCTGTATGCTGTAAAATCTGAATCACTGCTTTGGCAATTATCATCTTCATCGTTAGATTCATCATCTTGCTCGGTTTCAGAGCTAACAGTACGCGCCCCTAAATCGTCACTCTCGTCAGAATCAATATTTTCGTCATAATTATCGCTCTCTGAATCAGATTCAACTAAATAATCACGTATTAACTGAATGTCCTCTTCATTGTTGAAATTGAATACATTTTTTACGTGGACTGCATCCTGAAAATGTGTTCATAACATCATTAGTCGCAATGTAACTCTTAGATAACACGTGAATATCATACCCTCAAATGCAAGTATGCGCATGTTTTTAATACAGTACAATTTATTTGTATTTTACAACATATTTATTAAATAAAATTATAAAAAAGTATAAATAAGAAAACTTACGTGGTTAGTCGCAATGTATCTCACAGATAATAACCAATTTTATTATTACAACAAAAGCACAAACACAAGTAGTAACAACGTTAAACTACAAACTGACGGTCAATAATGGAATAGCTGGAAGCATGAGATCAACCTTGAAAACATGTGGTCAATATGTCGTTTTATTTTTTCATCTGTATCCGTCAGATAATTGCGACTAACGGAGGGTTAAGTCTGAGTGCATAGCCGATCTTATTACGATAATATCGAATTAAATACGAACACAAGAAAACATACAAGTTATTCTTTTACTCTTATTTAATAATTACAATGATACGGAATATGAACCAAAAAAAAAAAATACCAAACAAACAAATAAATTATTATTTTGCTCTCATTTATTTGATTATTTTATAACAATTACAATACAGAATTAAATACTAACAAAAAATAAATAAAATAAACAATTTATTTGTTCTTATTTATTCGTTTATTTTATAATAATTACGGAATTAGATATATACAAAAATTTTATTATGAGAAAACATACAACATGTCTCCTTATGCTGTAATAACCCCGGTAGTTATAAACGGCATATGGAGATTTACATAATATTAAAAAAAAAAGTTGTGAGGTAATTTATAATAATTTCGTATTCCAAGAAATAAAAAAAAATCGATAAATAATCTCGATACAATTCGAAAAATATAAATGAAAGGAATAATTTACGGACGTGTTGTAATAATAGAGACGTCTGTCGATTACTTACGACTAAACATAAATGAAGGATTAAATCTTCTTCATGTGTATGCGTATATTTATATATATATATATGCATATATACACGCGTGTATATATGTATACTATTTAACGTGATCAATTATTATTAATATTTACCGCTATGCAGAATTTTTGCTGTATTTTCCCATCGTCTATTTAATAGTTGTAAGCTAACTTGAAAACTCGTTCACTAAATCTAAGTCGCGTAGTGAGAGCGTAATGCTCGGTATACGCATTTTATTATGTATGTATATGTATATTATTTTATTTGTTAAAATTTAATTACAAAAATTAGTTAAAATCACTAAACGTTTATTTTCTTGAAAATCACAAAGCTTTTCGGCAATTACGCCATTATCAAATGATATTTTTATTTTAATTTAAATATCACTTGATAATGGCGTAATTGCCGAAAAGCTTTGCGATAAATAAACGTTTAGTGATTTTAACTAATTTTTGTAATTAAATTGAGAAAAAATCACTACATTCCACCTTCTAAAAATTATGTATATATACTCTGGTTTGTAAACAATTTAAATAATATACTCATTATTCATTCATTCATTCATTTATTCAAATTATCCTAATTTACAGTAAACCACCACCCGTCGTCAAATATATTCGGAAGATTATCCTTTTTAGCCTTAACGTATTTTACGTAAACCTCTCAAAGATGTATCCGCATTATTTAGCCGAGAAAAATACTAATCAATAAATACACGCTGTATGCCATCTTTTAAATGTGTACGTATACATACATCGAAATATACACACACACACATACATATGTATATACTGTTTGGACGTGCACTATACCTGCATGTATTTACATATAAATGTAAGATATACAATGGTAATAGCAAAACACTTTTCCAAACGCAACACATTACGTAATTTTTGATGAGAAAACCCCTTAACATTGTTGATAACAGTACAACCCCTTACAAATGAGAATTATTCTACAATATATACATATATGCAATTTTTATATTATAGATATGCACCGCATACGCATATACATCCTCAAGCAGGCTTATTTATTACTCTGTACCCTTCTTGAAATATGACAAAAATTTGAAGTTATATATATACATACATATATATATATATATATATATATATGAATATAAACACACACACACACTCACCTCATATATACATACATATATATCTTCTTCTCTTTCTTAAAATTTGACAACAAACTAACCATTACACACACATATACAAACAGACACACACACACACTATTATTCTGAATACGAAAAAATCCCATTATAAATGTATACACGCACATATATATAGATATTTCTCTTTACTCATCTTTAAAAATTTAAAGTTATATATATTCGCAGTGGCCACGCATCCAGGATACGAATGTCAAATGCTACAAATGAAGTTGAAATTGACGATACGCACAATACTGCTTTCAAAAACATGGGCTATGAGCGAGTACCTGACAGCATATAATAAATTCTTGTGGATTTATACTAATTGGAGATTTTCTCATCATAAAATTCCCCTCTTAGCATTGAGGGCTAATTATTGGCGTCCTCACATCAACCTTATCATTCCTAAAGTCCCTTTAAATTATGCCTCCATTCCCTTTGAATACACTTTTTTAGATCCAGAGGTACATATCAATGAGTTTCATTCCCTAATCGGACAGGGTAATTCTAGGATAGTTAATTATCATGCATAAGTGGCCTAATCATTTGTTAGTTTATACAGATTGGTCTAAGAGCAATGCCTTACCCTTTACAGGCGCGGCATTCTATATACCTCAACTGGCAATCACCAAATCATATCGTTTACCGAGTTTCTGAAGGATATGCAATTCTTAAAGCTTTGCAATTTGCACGAGATTACACATGCAAATGTACTTATTCTATCTGATTCCTCAAGTGTGCCGAATGCCACCTAAAATCCCAATCGTACATTTAAAACTAATAGAGTAGTTCTGGCAATAATTGAAAATATAATGTATCTACAACAAAACAATGTCCATGTGAAATTTACATGGATCCCAGCTCACATCTGGATCAAAGATAATGAAATTTGTGATCAGGCAGCCAAAATGAAGGCCTCCAGAGGCCTACTGATCCCTGCGATTTCCTCCACATGTTTAGTCGCGTATGCAAAGACGGATCTGTTTCGTCGCTGGAGTTCCATGTTTTGTGCTACTGGGAACAATTTCTATAAACAAATTCAAACAAGTTTACCCAAACAATCTCTGTTTCTGATTAAGCCTCTCCGCGTTCAATACCGATCCGTAAATTTTTTTCCATTTTAATTCGTATTAGGTCAGGGCATAATCTGCTGCCCAGTCATCTCTACCGGATAGCGCTGGTTAGTTCTAGTACTTGCCAGTCCCCGTTGAACTGTGGTTCGACAGCAGACATTAATCACGTCATTTTTTCATGTAATCTATATAGTGCACACGGAGAAACCTTTATCAAGGTATTATTACAGTTAGGTATCTTCCCTTCGTACTCTATTGCATACCTCCTATGCTTAAATAATCCTTCTGCGTTAACAGCACTGGCCTCTCATATATATAAATCTAATATTATTTTGTAATTTTCACATTCATTATTATCCTTATATGTCTTAGTTTAGTTATTTACCTCTCTATATTTTATAACTCATTTGTTAGCATTAGCGTTTAGTTTATTTTAATTTGTATAATGAGTAGTAATGGCTCTATAACCTAAACTCAATTTGTGTGACAATAAAGAATATATAAAAACATACCAAGCCACAAATAAACGTTCAGTTTTGTTGTAGTTCTGCGAAACCCGCATAAAGTACGTTCGCAAATACGTCAATAAAGGCGGCGATTTGACAGCATTTGAAGTAGAAAATGTAAGTTAAAACGACGAAATAACACGGTGTCAAATGGACGGATACATTGTTTTTTTTTTAAAGTGGCGACTCCGTATCGGAGGTAGGCGACTACTTACCTATATAGACATTTTGTTGTACAGTGTAAGTAGCCTACAAAAGAAATCATAATGCGGCGTGAGCGCAGATAGACGCGCACACCCGGGAGAAGTAATTCGCTTTATCGTCACGGCACAATTCAGACACGCGTGTTTTTGTAGCGTACGTTATATAATATTAATTGGGTGAATATTGAGGCAGCGGGTGGGGTGGTTTACCGTTGCCTTCCACCGATAATAATGGTAGGATTATTTGTATTTATATTTTCTGCTGTTCCATACTCTAGCCACTCTAGGCTATCCCGACGACTTTGGATACATCGGTAGCAATAGTAAATTTAGATTCGTTATTATGAACGAAAACAAAATTATTTTCCATTTTTTATATTACTTCTTATATTTAACTATTATATAAATAAAATTATTAAAAATCTGACGCCGATTTGTGGTTTCTTGTAAATCGCAAAGTTTTAATTTTATTAATTAATGATAATTTAATTTTTTTTTTAAATAAATTTGTTTATAATTAATTGAACTTAAAATAATTAAGCCACAGCGTGGCGTGGCCGGGCCACTTAGTATATATATGTATATATATATATATATATATATATATATATATATAATGTATATTCATACACCATAAAAAGATGGAAAGATAAATAAATTATCCGGATATTAGTGTACACATGACGGCGATGCGGTTTACGTGAATCTGATTTAACGTTTCCATTATTACCCGTTACCGTACGGTTAAACAACGGATATCGGCGTAACGATATAAACCTTTTCTTTCGTTACCGGTGACACGGCTAACGGTATTTTTTCTCCCCATAATTTCCCGTTATAGTTGTTATGAATATTACTATTATTATTATTATTATTTTTCTTATTAGAATAATTACTACCACTACTGCTACTACTACCACTATTACGGTCGTAAGCATTATCGTAAGCATTATTGTTATTACTATTATTATTAAAACGTTCGGCCGTTAACATATAATTTCGTTCGAATAATAAATTCGTCGTTTCGACGCCGTTAGTTGCCGTTTTCGACGTCGTCGTATAGACGGTTGTTTTAGACGAGTTAACGAAATCGGTCGTCGTATCGTACATTGGAAATATATCGTCGTTTTCGACGTCGTCGTTAACTATTGATCGATTAGGATGACGACCGAACGTTTCGTAATTAACACCGTTCCGGTAATAATGATTTTCGAATAGCCGATCGTTATTATCGGCGACCGTCGTTAGTAGCGTTTTCTCGGTCGCATTCGGAGGCGTTATCGTCGTTTGTTGCCGTTGTAGCTGCTGCAGCCGGTGGTCAGTCGCGTGTTTATGATTAGAGAAACCTTCGACCGTCCAACTGTCGATGGCTTTTTGTAAACGCATTAATTCGTTCAAATCTTTTCGCTGAATCGACGGTGACTCTTGTTTTACCGTATGATAATGATCACGATGAAGATGTTGATCATTATTGAGAATCGACTGTTGCTGCTGCTGATTAAGTCGGTCGTAATCGTTTTTCAATACGTCGTTAAGTGAAAAAATCGATTTCCAATTAATAATCGATTTTTCATCGTTAAGACGCTGCCCTACGATAAACGGAGTAATCGAACTAGTAGTACGGTTAGTGCTAATCGTTCGAACGATTACGTCATCCGTGAGGTCATTTTTAGCGGTATTGTTATTATTATTGTCCAATTCGTCTGTTTCAGGTGTTCGTTGATAGGGTACGATTATCTGAATTTGTTTCTTAGCTTTTCCCACACTGCTACTACTACTACTACTACTACTAGTAGTACTAGTTAATGGTGTTCGATCCGATTCGTTCGTCGGGATGTAATCGTTCCATCCGTTAGAATTTATTCGAGAAACCGGAGGAGTTAAATATACGGCTAAATCCGGTAGTAGGCGATCGTTCGACGGTAATACAACTTTATTATTATTATCATTACGATAATGATAATTATTATGATTATCATTAGTAGTATGAGCGTTAATATTAGTATTATTGCCGTCGTCAACGATCGTATAGTCCACGTCGTCTTTAGAATCTGAATCTATTTCCAATAAATGATTAGCGTATTTAGCAAAATCATCCGTGACGTTATTGTTATGAATACTAATCTTATTAATGCTAATATCGTTGTTAACGTTACTATTAGACGACCATCCGGGATTCAATAATCGATAGACCGTTCGATTATCGCCGTTTATCGTATCCGGCGGCAACCACCGGTTATCGGTTGTAGTCGGCGTAGTAAAAGAAAACGGAGAAGAAGAAGAAGAAGAAGAAGAAGAAGAAGAATAGTTTATCGTCGGACGATGTTCGCTGGAAGAATATTTACTATCGTCGTCGACGTTGTCGTCATCCGGGCGTAATTCGGTTCCGTTTATTACATTTAGAACGGTTTGTCGTAGTCTTTCGGTTTTTTCGTTATTACGACCGGTCAACGAATAAACCGGATCAGAAACGGATGATAACGTTACTACGTCCGTAATAGGCGTGTGTACAATTTGCATCGGATACTCTACCGACCATAAATATTGCGATACAGGCATACTTTCTACTAACCGGACGTCGTCGTTATCGTTCCGATAATTATCGTTTTGTATTATTTCGCCGTTAACCGTCGGATGTCGCGATCGATGACGATCGTGTTTGTTCCGGTTATCGTTATTATTATTATTATTATTATTATTATTATTATTATTATTATTATTATTATTATTATTATTATTATTATTGTATAGGTCGTTACGTATTTTAATCGGAGACGACGTCGTCGGATTATATTTTTCGAACGGTACGACGGCCGGTTTTGAATTTTCGAATAGTATCGAACGAACCGGAAAATATTGCAAACTATGCGCCGTATTACGCGATTCTTTCGTCGTCAATCCGGCAACGGCCATCGAACTTTTCATAATCCGTTGTTGATGTCGTTCGTTGTTCTGTATGAAATTAAAATTATGACGATTTTTATTATTATTATTATTACCGGCACCGTTGTCAATAATCGGCGGCAATAGCGTTTTATACGGACCGTGTGTCGCCGCGTTAATAACGAAATTATAATTACGAAATTCATCCGGCGGTACTACCGTTCGTACGACCGGTTCCGAAGAATCGGCCAACGCTTTGGACGAATGCCGTTGCGACAACGAACGATGACCGTTAACGATTTCTCGCCGTTGCTGTTGCGGCAACGGAAACGAGACTATCGGTATCCACGGAAATTTATCGCAAACGTTACAAATTCCGGCGCTAAACGGCCAAGCGATATCTTTGCGTTGTCGTACGACTACCGAAGACGAAGATGAGGATTTTTCTCCGATTTGCTCCGATGAAATATTTTCCGTATTTCTAGTCGGTTTCCGATTGTACCGAGAGAATTGCTTATTATTAATATTATTCGCGTTATTATTATTTACGCTATCCTTATCGTCGTTATTAAAGTTATTATCGTTTAATTTATTATTTAATTTACTGTTATTATCAAACCAACGCGATAATTTCGCTAATGGGCGATCGCGGTCGGAGTAATGTCCGCGAATTTGTCGACGAACGTTATTATTGTTCCAATTCGACGGAGACGCTTTATGCGTTGCGCCAGCACGCTGCCAATAATAAGACGATCCGATTGGCTGTGACGGAAAACTGCCACTTTTCGTACGGGCGACGTCGAATAAACAATCGCTCGATGTTGCTATCGTAAGACGCGTATTTATTATCGATAACATAGCCAGTATCTGAAACGAATTAATGTTTCATCATTATCGACAATAATTAAAAACCGCGTGTGTCGTTCGATAACTTTTTGAATATATATCGGAGTGTAGTAGCGATTTCATGAATTAGAAATAAAAATCGTAACACAGTTTAATCGCACTACTTCTTATTCTCCTCGACCCGCAGCTTGATACGCTAGCTTTTTTTTAGGTACAAGTTTAGAACAAGTTTAGAAAAAGCGGTTAAAAATTTAGCACAGGTTAATGATTGTTTTTATTCAAAATGTAACAAAGTTCAACAAATGCAAAAAAAGCAAAAAAGCAAAGTTCTTACCGATTGATGAAAACAATCTATTTTTTTTTTTTTTTTTTTACATTATACCAATTACCATAAACAATGGCGACCACAATAAAATACGTATTAATTTAATGTCTCCAACAAGACATTAGATTGCGATAAGAAAAGATAATGAGTAGGTGTGGATAGAAAATTAAAATTAAAATATTACGATACGAACAATTAGATAATATAAGTAATGATTTAAGAGTGTGTGATTTAAAAGTATAAAGTTATGTATGATTGATCAAAAATATATCGTGCGAGATAGTCTCGACACCATTTTCGTCTGAGTCTTTTAGCTGGATTGCCTGGAAGTCCTGATCAGTGCATTCTGGCGATATTAGGATTATTGCTATGTCTGAAGTTGTTAAACAGTTTTTCGTACTGGCAAATGTAAATATCCCGAACAAATGGAATGTACAAATCGTTGTGCAAAGTTAAGTTGGAGACATAGAATGGCGCGGACGTGATTACGCGAAGTATCTTCGACTGCTGTTGCTGTATTCTGTTCAGATTACTTGCGCTGGTCGATCCGTATAATTCGATGCCGTAACGCCAAATTGGTGCAATCATTGTTAGATAAATACGCCTTTTAGTTTTTAGATACAAGGTTGACCTTCGTCCCAGCAGCGGATGTAACAACCTGGCACGGGCAACGACGGCTTTACGAGTTTTGCGCCACGTGAAAGCGCCATGTAAGCCTTCGATCCAGGTACATTCCGAGATAACGTACGAAATCAACTTGTGGAATTACGTTATTATTAATTATTATATATGTGTATACTTAACTGATCTATTTGTAAACATAATATGTTGACTTTTGTGTGAATTAAACTGTATTCGCCAACGCTGGGCCCACTGAACTATACGATTTAGGTGGTTCTGGACAGCAGAGTTCGCATGTCTGACGTGTGAATTCGATGCGAGGATGGCTATGTCATCAGCGAATGTGGCTAGTATTGTTTGATTACAGGTAGGCAGATCTGCTGTGTATATCGTATATAAAACGGGTCCAAGTACACTACCTTGCGGAACCGATGCTAAAACTTCATGTTCCTTCGAATAAGAGTTGTTGATCCTGACTACGAATGTTCTGTCAGTTATGACTGAAGTAACACGTAGAGTTCATAAGGAAGTATCTGTTTTAAACTGGAAGAGTAGTCCAGGGTGCCACACTTTATCAAACGCTTGGGCGACGTCCAAAAAAACGGCGGAACGTACTTCTTTTTTCTCTAGCGTCGAAGAAATAGCATCGACCAGCCTATTACACTGCTGGATCAGTGCTCAGCACGAAAACCAAAAAACTGGTGGTTCGGTATCACTTTATTACTGTTTATAATCGGACGAATACGATTTAGAATCAGTCGCTCTAAGACTTTAGATAGCGAACTCAGTAGACTAATAGATCTGTAAGAAGTTACATCAGTTAGCGGCTTGCTTACGAATCATAATTATCACTGATTTCTTCCACGACTTAGGAAAGAATCCAGTCCGCACCGTTAAAAATGTAGCATAATAGAATTGCCGATTTTCTAGGTAAGTGCGAGATAATTTCCCCATTGATCCTATCTAAGCCTGCAGCTTTTCGTAACGGCACTTTCTGAATAGCTTCGAATATCTCTTTAGGGGTAAAGAATTTGGTAGATACATCAGTATTAGAGTACTCATTTAGTAAGGTTTGTGTGATGACGAACTGTTCGTTGGAATGGTCAGGATGCGGACTAAATACTGCGCCTAGGTGTTCTGCAAACACGTCCGCTTTTTCTACATCTGTTTTAGCCCAGTTATTGTTGAATTTTATATTGTTCGTCTATTTCCTTCAGTAATTGTTTTGCATTTCTCCACAGAGAGTTCATCGAATCTAGCTGCTGAGACAGAGTATCATTTTTATACTGACGAATATTGTTTCTTAGTTCTGTCTGTAGTTGCACATACAATTTTTTTAAGGATGGATAACGAGTTCGTTGCCATTTTTTTCTAGCTGCTCGAGTTTCTCGTATTAACTTCCTTATTTGAAGTGGAACGTAATAATTTTTATGTGTGTTTATCAAAACTGTGATTAGTGGATACGTTGCACGCGTGTTCGACGAGATTGGTATAGTTTTGAATAGCTATTTCAACATCATCACTACTTTTGAGTTTAGTTTTGAGATTTATGTTATTTTCCATTATTTCCGAAAAAAGATTCCAGTCCGTAGTTTTATTAACCAACTTTTGTTGATAAAATATAAAGCCAAATGTAAACATCGCGATAAAACAGTAAAAAACCAATTGATTACTGTAAATTTAAAAATATTTTGAAAGAATTTAAAAAATCAAGATTTACATTTAGTTTTACAAAAAAGGTATTTATCCGTTTTTACCTTTAAATAAAAAAGATTGGTATTCAACGTTAAATAATACGAGTATATCTGATGATGATTTAGCATTTGCGAAAGAAGTTTATAAACATTTCAATTGTATTAATTTCGGATATTATCATAATTTATAATTAAAACTTGATACAATTCTTACCTAAAGATATATTTGATAATTTTAGGAAAACTTTTTTTTTTTTTTTTTTTTTTTTTTAATTTTTTATATAATGTGGAATGTAGTGATTTTTTTTAGGAAAACTTGTCATAAAAATTATAAAATAATCTGATGGTTAAAATATACAGGTGAAAAACTAGAATTACAGATCAAAATATGAGATTTTTGAAAAAGTTTTTTTTTTTTTTTTTTAACATCGTACCAGCATTAATTGCTGCAAACAACGGCGATCGCGTAAGTGGAAAATTAGTATTAGTCTAGTGACTCTAGTAAGACACTAGACTATGAGGAAGAGAAAGGAATAACTCGATGAGAATGAAATATTATGTGTAGAAATAGTATATAGGAATGATTAAATACGATAGAAAGAAAAAGCAATATGTTATCTTTTGAATAAGACCCCGTTTATTAAGTGATTGGAATTGCATCTCGGCACCATTTCCTTCGCAAACGCCTTGCAGGATTAAGACTGAGTACATTCTGCGAACATTGGGATGGCTTCAAATTTATCAAATAACTTCTTATATACCGCATGACGTGTGTATCGCTGACATACGGAATCTTCAGATGGTTATGTAGTGTCAAATTAGAAACGTAGTATGGAGCAGACGTGTACGGAGTAGGACTGTTGTTACTGTATTCTTCGAAGATTACTCTTGAAAGTACTACAACTCTATAGCGCCAAATGGGAGCGATTGTCGCAAGATAGATAGTCCGTACCGATTTCTGTCCCAACAACGGACGTAGTGATTTCATACGAGTAATAATGGCTCTTCTAGTGTGTGCGCTTCGCATGTAGTCGCCGTGTGAGCCTTTTGTCCGTGTACAAGCCGAGATAACGTAGTGAATTACTTTTAGGAATTTGTATGTTGTTAATTCTTACAACCCGGCACTTAACTTTTTTATTTGTAAATACAAAGTGCTCTAGCATTTATTAGGATTAAACAACGTACGCCAAAACTTTGTGCCCGCTGAACCAATCTATTCGGATGGTTTTGAACCGCGCGATGTTTGCGTACATTGCTTCTGAATTGGACGCAAGAATAGCAATATCATCCGGCGAATACATGTCTGCTGTGTAGACCTAGTATAAAGAGACCCGACTAGACTAGCCTGCGGTACAGATGATAAAATATTATGTTCTTCTGAAAAATGTCCGTTAATTCTGACGGCGAATGTTCTACCAGATAAATATGAATAAAAGTAATGCGCATAAATCGAAGGTGATGTCTCAGTTTATAAAGCAATCCAGGATGCCAAACCTTATCAAACGCTTGTGCAACTACTTTTATGATGAAAAACTTGGTAAAACAATAAAATTAAGCAAAGAACAAGCTGAAAATAAAGAAATTTTTTTTTTTTTTTTTTTTTTTTTTTACGAGTAGTTATTGCCTATAAGGCTATTACTCGAAATATGAATTAATTATATATTATTACACAGTTTCGAATTTATTATGAAGTTGGTGAGAAGGAGGAGGTTGTTTACATTCGGTATATTTTTCTTCAGCTGATTGCACCGATATTGACCAAATTTCGGGCAGATAACCACGATATGGTAGACTGTTAATGAAGTACAGCACAATTCGCATATTGGTGGTGATTGGGCACTCAGTAGATAGGAGTGCGTACTCAGCGTGTGACCAATATACACTCGGTTGACGGCTGTTTCCAACCTCGGTGAACAAATTTTACCAATCTTTTGAATAGTTAAAAAAAACATATTATTTATGTATTGTATTTAGATTGTAATCATTTTATATATTAAGTCAACCTTTTCCAATAGAAGAATTTTTAAATTATAATTTATTAAAATAAAAAGAAAAAAACCCGTCAAATCGTACGATTTTACTAAAGATATAATTCTCAATTTAGACGATAATAGTGTGAATATAATAGTAGATTTAGAAATTCCAGTAGAATTACGTAATAAATTTAATCCTATGACACCGGAACATTATTATATACGTAATAGAATTATCGGAACATCGGAGAAAATTCATCGAAAAAAAAGTAGGAAATAAATCGAAAGATAGTAAAAAAAAATATGAAATTTATACAACAAAAAGGATTATATGATCGATTTTAGAATTATGCGTTAATAATTTTATATATCTGTTTAAACATAAAACTTGGTTAAAACCGTATATGCTAAAATTCCCGTTGAAACGAATTTTTATAAACTAATGAATAATTTAGTCTATGGAAAACAAGCGGAAAATGTAATAAATAGAAGTGATATAAAAATATTCTCTCGAATCATTAAACAGATTATGAATGGAGAACAATATTAGATGAAGAAACTATATTTTAAAACTAAATAATGCTATTTAAGGATTTATTGTCTTAGAATTATCTAACTTATTAATGTATCAATTTTATTATAACGCTTCGAAGAAAAAGCATGGCGATAGAATGAAATTATTAGGAACGGAGACTGTTTATACTGAAACTGAAGATATTATTATTATTTTTATACGGGCGCCGGCTGCACTAATATGCGCCCACAGGCTTACTGTGGTCCTAGATCTGATTTAAGAGGCTCGGTGAATCCAGGAACACATTATGAATATGGTCAGTAGATTCAGATAAAAGTTGAGGTAAAGAAGGAGGAAGGCTGTGCTGGATTCTTAATGTTGTGAGAGCATGACAGGATGTTAGTATGTGGGGTATGAGCAGTTGAGACATTTGGCAAACAGAGTGGCGGGTCTGTGCCATGAAGAAGATAGGAATGGGTAAGATTTGAGTGGGATATACGGAGTCTCTTGTAAGGATAACATTTTTCTTTCTTGTTCGGAAAGGAAATGGCCGTTGGGATAGTGGATTAGGTTTGATTAAATGGAGGTGGTTTTGTTCATTAGACTTCCATGCACGACACCGAGATTTAGTTACGAGAGATTTCAGGAAAGCTTTAACGTCACTATAGAGAGAGAGAGAGGCGAGCGGAAATGTGTGGAAGCAAAGACGCCTCTCTGGCAGCTCGGTCAACAGCCTCATTTCCGCGAATACCGATATGGCTGGGAATCCAAATGAAAGCTATGTAAACTTGAGATCTAGTAAGGAAGTCATGGACAAGCAGAATGCGTTGTAGAAGTGCATTATCCGTATATAGGTTGTGGAGAGACTTTAAAACATTGAGTGAATCCGAAAGAATAAGGAATTTAGAAGAAGACTGCGTCATGGACAGGAACTCTAGACACTTGAATATAGCAAAGGATTCAGCTGAAAAAATGGAGCAGGACTTAGGAAGTCGAAAGCGATGAATGACAGGGGGTACCGAGAAGGCAGACCCCACACGCCTACCCGATTTAGAGCCATCAGTAAAACAGCACACAGCGTCCTTATATTTGGAGATTTCAAGAGCAATATAGTTTTGAAGTATTTATAAGTTTCAAGTTTATATGGAGTGGTTGCAAAAACCAGGGTGGTTGGCCGGTATATATTTGAAGAAGAGGGGGATTAAGAATGAATTTGTTAAATTGAGGAAATAATGATAAGAATTTATTTTTTATGCTAATTGCATATTTAGGGATATTTATGGATATTTCATTGTAATATTGTACAAAAGATCATTGACGGTAGTTTTGGAGAGATAAGTGTGGAGGTGAGGAAGTTACCTGTCAGGATTTGCCTTCGGTAACATAAAGGAAGTAATCCCGATTCACTATTAAGACTAGCTGTAGGGCTAGTATGAAAAGCTCCAGTGGCTATTCGGACGGCTGAATGTTGAATGGTATCCAAGGACCTCATCAGTAACCCATGGGCCGCAGAGGCGAATGCTAGGCAACCGTACTCTAATCTAGAACAGATATAGATGTGAGGAAATAAAAAAGAAAATATAAATTATTTTATATTTTACGGTCATATTGATTGAATGCCTCAAAAGAATAAAAAAGTTTCTAGATTATTTAAAAAGATGAATATTTAGGAATACCAATAAGAGAATAGGATTCATATAAAAAATGTACGCGTTTAGAAATGATATAAAATAAAAGAAAGCCTGTTAAAAAAATCGAATATAGAGAAAATAAAATTTTAAATCTATAAAAATTAATTCAAAATGGACTAGAGAAAAAGTATATTCAATTATTTCTAAAAAAAACAAACACAAAAAAAACATATGCGACGGTGATCGTTAAATATAAAATATATATTTTTATTATAATTTTATTCTTCAGTTGTTCCAATATTTGAAGTTTTTTTTTACTCAGAGGACCCCGAGCAACCGTCGACTGTTACTAAAACCTTTTCTCACGAAGGGTACGTTCGTAATCTTGCGGCAGTGTGTAATTATTTCCGATACCGTATGTAAAACTGTTAGGGCACTTAATGCAACTATGACAATGTTTGTTTGATACGTTTACACATGTTACACACGTACGTATTCCTTATGTAGCGCACACCGTACCTTAATATAATGTGTTACGTTATTACGTTATGCCTATCTGAACCCACTGCTGGACTTTCCTCAAACGTTTCCAAAGTTGTCTATCTTGTTCGACGCGCGAATACAATTGATTCCGCGGTTAGTTTCACAATGTCGTCTCGCCACCTAGTCATGGGTCTCCCTTGCCTGCGGCGATGATTAATCGGCCACCACTGCAATATGCGCGCTTGGTCCATCTGTTCTCGTCTGGCAATATTATATCCTGCTCGATTCCATTTTAGTTTAGTAACGTAGTCCATCTGTTATCATCTCGTCTGCCAATACGCCTCGCCCAATTCCATTTTAGTTTAGTAATGTACACTTATGATTTCTTCGACCTTCTCGCGTTGTACGATTGAAGAAATTAAATTATACCTCTAATAACGATTAGCGTATCCTTAACGTCCAACATAATTTATTTATTTTCCGATAAAATCGAATTTTTTCCGGAAAATATAGTTTTTTAAAAATACTCTCATTACTTACGTAACTATAACTATTTTAATCGCGTTTATTACGTTTTTTTTTTTTTTTTTTTTTTTTTTAAATTAATTTCGAAGTTGTTCGGTCGAATTGTTTCTTTAAAATGTTTTTTTTTTCGCGGATTAAAAAATATTTCCGCAACATGCGATTAAATCGAAACGGGACTCGCGATATATAAAATTCGAATTATATTTACCGACACATACGCGATAAGATTTTAAACGGTTAGTGCGATCGAGCGGAAAATTTCAACTACGCATTCCGATAAATATCGAGAGGAAAGGATTCGGTGGGGGGGGGGAAATATCGCGATTTCCAAAATTTCTTAAGTAGCTTACCAGGTGTCGGGGCCTAGAATTTCTAAATTCGTAATTTCCATACAAGCAATTTTCAGTTATATTTAATACGTTACGTATATGTAAAAAATTTTTGCTAAACCATTTGGACCGTTTGTCAGATGATACCCGAATATATACGTATATATATATATATATTATAATATATAAAATAATTGCTCGTTTAACAAGAGACTAAAGTCCCATTGTTTATATGCCTATTCATTATCATTTAGTTGCCGGCACGCGATCGTCGCAATATATATATATATATATATATATATATATATATATATATATATATATATAGTTATATATATATAGTTTTATATATATATAGTTATATATATATATTTGGTTATATAGGGTGATTTGTTGTTTTCTGAATAACTCGAAAACTACTCGACAAAAATTTTCGAATGAAATTTTATTTAAACGTAGGAAAACGGGAGATTAGCTTACAATCACATAACGCAGTATCGTTTAGACGACCGTCATTTGCAACAATACATTCATTCGGTCTTTACAAAATTTTCGAAGACTTTTCTCAGCATAGTTCGTTGAATTTTAGAAATTTCTTCAGAAATCCGCGTTTTTCACGTCTTCTAAATTACCGTGGTCGTGTTTCGTAAATGCCGATATTAGGATATCCCCGCAAAAAAAAGAAAATCAACTCTGAATTCCGTTCCTAACTGTCTCTTTGCACTGTCGTGATCGATTCACGCCGAAAATAGCGTCAAAACGCACCACCTCGTTACATGATGCCGTGATAACTGAAACTGGACGAAATGTGTACACTAAACGTGCAGCACGCGGTTTGCGTTGTAGCAGTGTTACCAACCGCGCTATTCGGAAAAAACAAATCCGTCCGTCTTCTCCGTATCTGTTCGACGGTATAGACTATAGAGAGTGATCTTTTTTCGATGCGCAATCTTGGACGCTCGATCGTGTTTTGTTTTTTTTGTTTTTTTTTAATTTTCTATATGCCTAATTTAGAAACGTAGGCAGATTTCATCGATATTGTTAATATTAAAGAGCTTTTAATACATAAAATACCTGGCTATACTTACGCATATATAAAATTTTTAACATACTGCGTTCGGTTGAAAAATTAGAAGCAAGATCGGAATTGTAATTCAAAGAGCCTTTGTGATTATTTGTGATATACATACAGATTTATATATATATATGAGTGTGTGTGCGCGGTATGAATGCTATACACGCCTGAATTAGGTGTAGCCCTAACAACTGGTTGGTACTTCAGTCTTTCGCTGTTCAAGCGAGAATTAGTTATACTAATTACTTTTAACTGGAATGTTGGATATATAAATATATATACATATATTACATATATGTATAATGGAATGATGTACTCGGAGAAAACAAAAAAAAAACACAACAACGAGGAATATATGTTAGTAAAAGTTATATTAAATACAAGTCAACGTTAATGATGATGAATATGGCGGTTTTGTACAGTCATAAGGTGAAATTGCCTGGTAAAGATAACCAAATCGAAAAGTAAGCACACGTCTGTATGTATACTATACACACATATATATATATATAAATATATATATATATATATATATAAATATATATATATATATATAAATATATATATATATATATATATATATATATATATATAAATATATATATATATAGTAAACAACAAAAAACGATTCATTGTTCTTTCAAGTCGATTCAGAAGGGTATACGATGATTGACTAAACTTGACCTCTTAGCATAGTTCACACACTCGGAGAAGCGCCTTCTAAACGTTATCTTCATTTTTGTAAATAACCTCCGCTATCTACGTCAACAATTATTTATGGATACGGTGATTCCAGAAGAACGAACTGTTAGCGGAATCGGTCTTTTGTTTTGTTTAGTGATGATGTTTATCTTTCTTTAACGGGTATGTCGGAATTTCACCCTCATCTGAGAATCGAAAACGAGTGTATAGTAAAAAACTGAACAACGAAAATAACGGAAATAAGGTTATTTTTATTTATAATTATTATTATCATTATTATTTCTCCGGTGAAAGAGGAAATTCCAAACGTAGAATCTCCGTTCGTTAGTAACGGATGCGATGAGTAGTGTAATTCGAATATTTACAACCGGCGGTTATAAAAATGAACGAAACTTTGTTATGTATCGTGTACATCGTTGCTGCGTGTACTTATGGGGAAAAATCAATAACAGTCACACAGAGAATAATGACTAAACCGAAATATGGAAAAACCGATTTTTTGAAGCTATTTAAATGTATATCGGAAAACCGCGCATATTTCATATAGTGCGGATTTCTTTTTGCCGTACCATTTCGACGCTACCGAAGAAGATCTGACTCGAATTGAAGTTCGCTGATTCTGCGCACCAAATTTTATTTCTCCGAAAAAAAAAAAGAAAAAAAAACGAAATTGAAATAAATGCCGAAAATGACGATTCGTACTTTTTAAAACCTTTTTCACGTATTAAGAAAAAAAAAGACGCATCGAAGAAATTACATTTTTTTTTTTTATTTCCGCATTTTAGTCACGTAGAAGTAGAAAAGTTTTCGTTCTACGTCGTATTTTGTATCTGCGACTAGAATGATAAATCGTGTGAAACGTCATTTTAGTTTTACCGTTTTTTTTTATTTTTCATTTATGTTTTCTAGCCTATTTAGGGCATCTGGTCCGACTGAAATTAGCGCGTACAAATAATTGTTGAAATCTTTTCTCCCACCTGAAAAAAATGGTTTACAAACGTCACCAATTTGGCGAATTAAATTTCGAAAAACGTTTAATTATATTTCTTATAACGTCTGATTATTCATGTAAAATGATTTTGTATATGTATAGAGTTAATAAATCTGCGATTTCTTTACTATCTTTACTTACGTTCTCAATACTGAAATTTATGGCATAATTTAAAACGCCGCATAGAACTGAAAGGGTTAGAGAGTTTTAGGACGATAATCAATCCATCTTTTCCTGTTCAGTCATCGATAATACGAATATCGATTTCGTTTGTCGATAATAATAATGTAAGGCGAGACTTGTACGTACGCGGTCGGCATGTCAAACCGTCGTTATTAATAAAGATTTTGATAGAATTATATACATATATACAATATATATATATATATATATATATATATATATATATATATATATATATATATTGTATATATATGTATAGTATAAGTGTAGAGAACTAATAACTTTCTTATTTTATAATTGTTTTCGATAAACTCTATTATTTCTTCTCTACCCAGAAGAGTTACACTTTTATTTGGCATCGACGCAAACACACGCACACACAAAAAACAACTTGACGATGGAACGAAACGAATCAAACGAAAACTTTGGACTTTAGCCGAGAGACTAGACTTTCCCGATACTGAAATGTCGTTGTTTAAATAGTGAAAGTGTACTGACGTAGGATAGAATGGAGAAAAAGAAAAAAGCCAAAGAAATTCTCCTGCGGTAGGATTTTTACCTTAGGAAATGGAAAGTGAAATGTTTCAATCACCCATCGCGTTTTATATTCGTGGGAATTATCGCGTACACCATAAAATCTACGTCAGTATAAGCACTCGCATATGTAATTGCATATATAATATTTTTATATATATATATATGTATGTGTGAATGCGTAATGACGTCGAATGGACGTGATTAGAATTTAATAATGTGCGCTTTTCCTGGATTTATGTATATATATATATATATATATATATATATATATATATATATATATATATATGGATATAATAGATAGATAGACATTTACGTCGAACGTGATATGTAACAGCCATTCATATTGTTACCCCCACCCTCACTCGTACAATAATCTTGTATTATATTTATGTTCATGCGTAACAAGTGCAAACCTCGTATATGCGAGCTGTTATTATGATTATCATTATCATCATTATTTACTAGGTTATGATTATTTAAATCATTATATCTATATTAACGTTATCGTTATCGTTTTATCGCCGTTATTTATTACGATTATTATTCGTTCTTATTCTTATCATCACTATTACACGTGTTATTTTACTTGATAGATTTTAGTCGTAAGGTGTTGCCTAGAATTTTAGCTAATCTCGGTCGTTGAGACAAGATACACATGATCACTGAAGAAAACGTCACATAGAAGAAGAAAAATTAGGCTTTTGAAAACACAAACGAACGAACAGATCTGAAGAAGCCTTTCCGCGAACACTCTATCTGACAGATCAGAAGCCAAACGGATAATCACCGATATCGATCGTAATAAAAGATTAAATTCTTCAAATTTAGGCTCAGTTAGTTTAAATCCTACCTTTACTCTAGCCGGGAATATATATATATATATATATATATATATACATACGATAAAATTGAATACCGTTGGCAGTGATCACTTGCAGTACGCTATTGCGCATGATAGCGTGTTAGGCTGTCGTATACTTATTTTAAATGTGTATTAACGATTTTCGTAATTTAAGTTGGCGAAGAATTTTCGATTATATCGATACTGGTTACTAACTCTCGTTTCAAGCGTATATTACGAGCTTACGTGTAAAATGACGTTAACATCACGAAATGGATTTTAGTAATAATCTACTAATATTTATCTGTCCTCGTGAATGATCAAACTCTGGATCGAGTTAGGCGAAATTAAATATCTCGGTATTATCGCCGAAAATTGACGCGGTCTGTACATTGTAATTACAATTTAAAAAAAAAAAAAAAAAAAATTAAATAATTTATTTTCTTTTATTTAAATCGTTATTTAACCGATATTCACTTACGTAGGTTATATTTATCATATTGAGTCCGTTATGGATAGGATGGTGAAATAGCGATGATTAAGCCGTTACTGCTATTACAAAATGTATTTACCGGAAAATCTAAAAAACTCCGTAATAATCGTTTTTAAATTGAAATTGAAGTTTTCTATTTATAACAAAACCGGTGTTGTTGTCGCTTTGAATATTTCGAATTACAAAAATTTTAATAAATCCCATATTCGCACATCTTTATTCACTAACTCCGGTTTTAAAAATTTCTTTAATTAATTACCAACGTCGAAAAAAGGCCTCGGTACGTTCGGTAGTAAACGAAAAAAGGCCTCGGTACGTTCGGTAGTAAACGAAAAAAGGCCTCGGTACGTTCGGTAGTAAACGTAGCACACCGTTCGTTCTTTTTATATATATATATTTTTTTAACGTTATCTTCGCTGTATTTATTTAAAACGAATACCGATAAAATTCGATTTGATTTAATTTTTGTTATTATTATTATTATTAATATATGTATTATTCATTTATTATTAAAAAATATTAAAACCAAAAAAAAATAAGTATTCCGAAAGAAGGATTAAAATACAGAAGGGGTAAGACAAGGATACTCGTTGTCGGCCACGCTTGTTCAACGTGTATATATGTTGAAGAAATAATTACAGAAAACTGGCCGTAAAATAAATGAAAAAGTAGTCAACAGCATAATAAGCTATGCGAAAGACAGGGTGTTAATTGCAGAAACAGAGGAACAGATGCAGAAGATGCTCTGGATACAATCAACGATGAAGGAAACAAATTCGGTATGAAGATAAATACAGGAAAAACCGAGATAATGAAATTTACAAAGCGAAGTAGTAGCGATGCAAAAATAAAAATTGACAACGAATGGACAGAAAATGTAACCCGATTTAAATATTTAGGAGCAATAATTACAAATAGATGGAAGGGATACGAAAGAAATAAAAGCAAGAATTGTAATGACAAAACAAACTTTCATGAATCTGGAAAGCGTTTTGAAGAACAGAAAGTTGTCTCGATGGAAGCTAAGGAAAAGAATTTTGCAATGTTACTACGTATGGTCAAATATGCGACCGAAGCGTGGATTATTAACGCCAAATGCAAAAAGAAGACGTTGGACGCATTCGAAATGTGGACTTATGAACGATTGTTAAGAATATCGTGGAAGGTTTCCAACAAAAACATGTTAAAGCGATGCAACATAGACAGGCTGAAGATAGTACAAGATATCACGAAGAGGAAATTGAAATATATATAGGTCATTAAACTTCGAAAAGAGGGGTTATTTATGTTGGCAGTACAAGGGAAGATAGTTGGAAAAATAACGAGAGGTAGGAAAAGATTAGAATCTGTAACATCAAACACTGGTTTCAACAGAGTCAGGGAAATAGTAGCTGCAGCGAGATTCAGGAAAATATGAAAAGACCAACGTGCTCGATGCGCAACCTCCTTTGAAGGAGATGATGATGATGATGATGATACGTGGTATATATGTACTTGTATGTATATGTTTCGTGGGTAGGTTTATATGAGTATATGAATTTTATATGTGTTGCAAACGTATTTTCCCCCCTTTTCTTTACTTTCCTTTTGTTTTATATACCTAAGTATGTAGAGTGTGTGCCTCGTATCTTCGCTATGTGCTTAGTGAGCACTGGCGAGATTATTTTTAATTAGTATAGAGCCGTGTGTTTTGGTTTTATTTTCTAATCGGTTTTAAGTTTTTATATTTCGCACGAATTTATAATTATTTTATAGTTAACAAGGCTAAGTGTAAACGTACAAAAATTTGATGCGACTTGAAAAAAAAATTATTATTATTATTATTATTTTTTTTTTTTTTTTTTAAATTGGGGTGCCTTTATAGCTTATCCAACGTGATACTGTGGGGACTATCTACATCTTAATCAAGCATGCTGACTTCTCTAAAAACGTCGCTATATGGGGGAACAATTGTAGGTTATCCAGATGTAAAAGGGACGATTTATACGGAGGTGTAATACTCGAAGAAACAAGATTAAAGCTCCGAGCGCAACGGTGCTACACCAGAACATATTATTATTATTATTTATTATCCGCAATTTATGCTGGTTTGAGTTTTGTAATACGGCTTTTAATTAGCCAAGCATTACAAACTTCCTTCATCTTGATGGTTATATAATATTGGACTTCAATAATACCGTTTTTTGAATTTGTTCCATCGTATATGGTGTTAGTTCTATAGGTTCTTTATGCTGTTACCTAAACTGGTCGATATTATTCCATTGTTATTACCAATAATGAGGTACGATATTTACAACATCGAGTTTCATCATTCGTTTCATTTGCTGAATAAGTTTATCATATTTTTATTTATTTTTTTCCGCGTACACTTTATCAATATTCAGACTATCTATTAGAGCTATATATCTATTAACATACACTTTATCTTATCTATTAAAACGATATCAGTTATGTTCTATCGTTTTTTACAGTCGATATTGTCGCAGTATAATTTATACTGTTCGTGTTCGAAGATTTTCTTTTGACGTATAATAGGGCCGTTTATCTTTAATTAATCCGTATTTTAATTCCTATTTCTCGATGTAACATCATCGTGTCTTTTTTAACATAAAATCTCGATGCGTTCACATCTACTTAAAATGTGTTTAATCGTTTCACTCGCTTCATTCGACATATTCGACATTTATCGGAGATATTTGGTTCCTTAATGATATATTTCCTATAATTTCTGGTTGTTATCATCGCTTGGTCCTGAATCGCTATCAAAAATCCTTCTGTTTCCGGGAATAATTCACCGCGTATCAGCCATTTATTTGATAGAGATAAGAATACACGTTTTTATTTTGTATAGTTCTTTTAGATTTCCATGTTTCTTTTAAGTCTATTATTAATGAAAGTTTCACTACTTGTAATGGAGTGTAATTTTTTATCAGATTTATCGCTGCATGTAAAGCTGAGTTCTATCGATAAAGTATTTTCTCATTTTCTGTATTTAATTATTCCGAGTGTATAAGTCGTCTTCCTCCTTCTTTTCTTTCGATGTACAGTCAATTAACGCTTTCGGATGGATGCATCTTTGCATTTGTTAAACATTTGCCCGTTATAGGATATTAATTTTGTCAATGTCAGTTTTATTCCGTCGTATCACACCGAACGAATATGTTAGAATTATTGGGACAGCGTATGTAATAGCTTGAAATAACGCCCTACTATTTAATTGTGTTTTTGTCAGCTTCTTTATTCTGTTTATAGATCTGATTGCTCATAGTTTTCTGATCAATTCGTTTACACTATTCAATGATATTGTATAAATCTGTTTCATTCATTGATTTTATATATTCTTGTTCTGTTGTTGTGAAACCTTTCTTGTTTTACTATCTTTCCTTTGCATACATTTTGTATTCTACACTTTTCTATGCAAAATTTCGATATTCTTTGAAAAATTCTCTGTTAATTTCAATAAATTATTTATACCGTTTTTTTTTTTTTTTTACCAGAGTATAACTTAATATCATCCACATATAACATGAAATGTGTTAAGAATTTACTGTTTTATCGCTTCTTATATCATATACTTCGTTGAATTAAGTATGCTAGTTAAAGGATTTAATGCTAAACAAAATCACAATGGACTTATCGTCCCTTATATATGCCTCTTTTAATTTTTACATTTATTTCAGTATAATTATTTTCTTTACTTTTACTAATTAAGGTGGTTTTCCATTTCGTCGTGATGCAGCATTTTAATTATTCTATCAACCTTATATAGATGTAGCACACTTGAATTAACCAACTATGAGGAACTGAATCATTCGCTTTTTTATCGTCTATGTAAGCTGTATATAGATATTGCGGTTGTTTCTTAGAGCTTGCATCATAACTGTTTCATCTATTATAAGCTGCTCTTTACATCCGTATGTTTCTGTTCTGCAACCTTTTTGTTCTTCTGCTAATATTTTATTTTGCAAACAACGCTTATATATATATATATATATATATATATATATATATATATATATATATATACATATATATATATATTTCGCTATACACGCTGTTAATATTTTATATAATGTACACAAGCATGTGATAGGTCTGTATTTATCAGGCTCTTTTAATCGTTCGCTTTTAGGTATCATATAGGTTATACCTTTTTTTAGTAAAAATTCAGGCACTTCTATCGGGTTTTCGATCAATTCATCGAATATCCTTGTGTAGCTATTATGTAGAAACTCCTCTTCAGCCAGTAGTTATGTATCTGATCCAGGGGCCTTCCAGTTATTTGTTTCCACTAATAGCATTTTTATTATCAACTTCTCTAATATCTAACCGATTCATCTCCATTATTTTTGAAAATGTTGTTTCTCCTTTTTTAATTCACGTGAGACATGTATGTCTTCCTTTTCCCATATTCCTTTCCAATATTTTTCAATATCGCTCTTAGATGGGAGAATTTCTTCATTGTTTCGATTTTCATTAAATTGTTTATAAAACTGTTTTTGGTTCCTACGACCTATTCTGATTTACTCTTTCCGCACTTTTTTTATATCGTCTTAATCTTTCGCTATAAACATTTTATTATTATTATTATTATTATTATTATTCATATTATTATTATTATTATTATTATTATTA
Organism: Coronaproctus castanopsis; assembly: GCA_032883995.1. Taxonomy (NCBI): domain Eukaryota; kingdom Metazoa; phylum Arthropoda; class Insecta; order Hemiptera; family Monophlebidae; genus Coronaproctus; species Coronaproctus castanopsis. The sequence goes on along the minus strand of CM065054.1, from coordinate 34,393,345 downwards.
TTATTAGTAGTAGTAGTATTATTATTAATACTATTGTGAAAGTTATTAATAGGAACACGGTGTAGACTAGCGAATGTGTATGATGAAAATAGAAGTGATCGTAAAATAACGATGTACGAACGATCAACACAATGAACAGTTTAGCGAAGGTAACGTTATTTTATTTCGTATAATAATATCGAATGAAGAAATAAAAAAAAAAAAAAAAGTAATTGTGAAAAAATTAAATTCTCTTTATTTATTATAAATAGATTATCGCGTCATTTGTCGGTTATTTAAAATTTTCATCGCCTTACACCCTTAATATATTATATGACCGGTCATAAACTTATACACACACACACATATATATATATATATAGTGCTTTCACGGACCACCCGAGGCTAATTACTCATTAGGAGCCTTCTACAAGAGAAAAACCATGGCTGTAATCGCTAAAAACTCGCATAACATGTCGTCAGTTCAAAAACCGGTAAAACATTTTCTTTTTAATTATTCAAAACGCTAAAAATTAAATGTAAATCGTGTAATTATTATCTAGGCTGATTTTCGACATTTCTTTTAACATACAGTAAGTAAAGTTACATCACTACACCCTTTCGAGGGGGTCCAACGGAAAAATAAGAAGTAAAATTAGTTTGTAATATTTACGAGCTTACCCAAAAAAAAAGCTGAAATTATTATAATTTTTTTGTTTAATCGGGCAATCGTTACGCGAGTTGGGCTCTTATAGGTGTATTTTTAAGTTTACAGTTTCGGCTCAACAGCCATTGTTGGGTTTGACGTCTTACGATTTACGGTTTTTGGATTAGCGACGAGTTGGGTTATGCGGATTCAGCTAATATTATTATCGCCGGGAATGGAAAACCATGAATAATATACGAGTACACGACAAAAACGCACGGTACTGCATTGTGTCGTTTTATTATTTAATTCAAAAATCAATTAGGCGATTTAAATTATTATTACGACTAATTTTAAGTTACAGCGTTTCGTTCTTTCGTGTAGAGGTTTTTTTTGTTTCAATTTTTCCCACGTTATAATGTATTTCGATATATTTATTATAAAAATTAAATTTTAATTTCAAGTTGATTTTTTACTCTTCAATTTGCTAACATTATTGCTGAGGTACTTTAACGCGTTTACTTGTAGTTGTAACGCTGTAAAAATGAAATTGTTGAAATAAATTGTTACGTTACGACGACAAAGCCATTACAATCAGTGTACGTGTCCATCTACGCTAGTGCTATATTACACGATTGCCTTCTACGCTACTACTTACACTGTACAACAAAATATCTATAGGTAAGTAGTCACCTACCTGCGATACGGAGACGGCACTCAACGATTATGATAATATATTAGAATATTAACACCGTCGTAATTGTTGATATTGCCTAATTATTATTATTATTATATTCGACTAACACGCGTGCCGAATAAATCCGACAGTCGTTGTAAACCCTCTAGAAATACTTTCGTTATTGACAACTCAGAAATAGCCACCGTGTTGGAATCGTCTGCTCACGCGGATGGAATGAATCCTGCCTACAGCAAAAACATATCCGCAGCCAACGACTGGACTAAGAAAATTTAAAAAGACAACTGAAGTAATTCAGAAATAGAACTTTTCTCGCCAAAGAAAACAAAATTGTCACACTAATAATACTCGAACAAAAAATGTATACGTCCCGTTTTTAAACTTAGACTGCGATAGTTTACAAAAAAATCACATCGCGCGACAATTTTTACAAATAATATAAATAATTTCCAGGCATTAGAAAAAATTCGATAACTTATAATAGAGACCAACGAAATAACCAATAAGACTGCATAGATAATTATAGATCTATAATTAAAATTTTGTACAACGATAAAACCAGAAATACCGTACATTTTTTTCTCCATCAATAAGTTGGTCAACGAGATCATTTAGCGGTATTCGAGAGACGAGCATAACAGGAAAATATTGTCGAAGAAGCGATTGCAGAAAGAGTTGTACGAGATGCATCGCAGACTGAAAAAACAAAAAAACACTTGCACATTATTTCGTGCAGTTAGAACCAAATTCGGAGAATGCGAACATTTTATGTTAAAATATTTATTAGCTATTGAAGCCCTTCAGGCCATCATTTAGTGCATACGTTATCGTAATTTCTACCCGAAAACGTCTAGACGAGTTAAATATGGATTAGATTAGTTCGCTGCTTACTGCAAAAAGGACGGGGAAACCGCTGATGTTTGTGCACTTTGTGATTCATCCCGTTACTACATTTCCTCGGTCTACGATCGTGACGTTTGTCTTATTTCTACGTTTAATCGTCCGCTGATTTCTTCAAATCGATTTAATGATCATTTCATTTCATTCGTATTCGCGACAATTAGGTATTTAACGTTTGTTTGTTTTTTTTGGTGTCCTTCCAACATTATTCCGTCCGTTTTTTCAGATATAATTATTTTATATTCCAAACCCAGTCTGACTTATTTTTCCGAAAACGGAGCTTTTTCGAATCGGTGTCGATGCATACGGTAAATTCAAAAAAGTTCCCTGTCCAAATGGTAGTCAGACAGGGCTGCATTAAACAATTTTCGATTATATACGCTACAGAATTACCGTTACCACGACATGTTGAACTAGCTAACAAATCTTCAAGTCCTCATGCTCTTTAACGTTGTTCAGAAAATTAATAGGAGTATCCTTAAAATATTTACACACACATACATATATATATATAATATGTTTGTACGTGCAGTGTGTATTCACGTACGTAAGTAGGGTGAAAATGAAAATTGAAAATGTGATCGATAATTTAATATCGATCTCTTTTTATTATTCTTATTATATTGTGTTATTATTGTTTTCGGCATTTTAATTTAAACGCGTTAATTTTAGAAGATATGACGCTGATAAATATTATACGTATCAACCTGGGTGAGAAAATCCTATTCCTATTTAATATATATATATATATATATATATATATATATATATATATATATATATATGTATATATATATATGTATATAATACGTACGGATTAACATGCCCACGTCTAATATCAATCGATTTTCTATCGACTACTTCTTAATTATATATATATATATAAAAATATATATTTTTATACCGTGACGTTGATTCCTTCCTGGCCGATATAGTCGAACGATTTAAATATTTACGAATTACAATTACCCCTACATATTTTATATTGGATTATTTGTTAAAAATTAAATAACGTTTATGCCGGCCTACGTTGGATGTAATCTATCCAACCGGTCGTCCTATCTAACAAGCGACGATGTACACAATGGAAAGAAAAATGTAATGCGGTACCAATAGGCGGAAGGAAAATAAACATCGTTCCTCTTTATGCTAACGGAAACCTAAAGAATAAATCGAATTTTAAAAATCTATAACACGATGATAAACGGGGGAAAAAAGACGAAGATTATTAGATAAATAAATAATAAAATAAACGTGTTAATAAAAAGAACAACGGATATTTAGGGAGCGTAATAAGGAATGACGAAAGGATTATAGAGGATTATAAAAAAGTAAGAATGGGCTTGGTGGATTATTGAATAAGTAACATCGAGATGCACGCATATAAAGAAATTAAGAAGTTCTACATTTCTATCCATCGCCTTTTTCCACGAATATTCTAATACACGACGCTGATTCGAAGAGTTCTTGAATGGCATCGCAGCACTCCCAGCTTAATAAAATTTCTAATTAAGCGTGCTAATTAAGGTAGCTCGGTATGACGGTTAAATTTGTTCGTGTATCCCCGGGCATAGCTGTATCCATGACGATAATCTGGCCGATCATTTGATCACCTCTACGCTTAATTTAGGAACTACTATTTTTATTCCATACTCCTATAGATCTCCTAGCGTACATTAAATTTGCGCGTAAGGAATAGTAGAAAAATCGATGGTCTGATTTAATTACAACAAGGAATTATAAATCTATTGTAACGTTTATTGTGTATGCTTGATAATGACGTAACTGTCGAAAAGCTTTGCAATAAAAAAAAAAAACTTTTATGACGATTAAATCGTGTTACGATTTTGTTTTGTTTATAATTCATAAAATCACTACTCTCCTCCGATATATCGACAATTAATAATTCTTTAATCGAAAACGAATTTTTCGTCAATTTTGTGTAAGTTTTATCTGACGTCATAGCATCGTTTAAGTTTAATTTAAATTAATATTAATGAAATCATACACACACACACACACACACATATATATATATATATATATATATATAATATGCCGCTGTGGCGCGGTTGCTAGAGTGTTCGACTGTCAAATTGACGGTCGGGGGGGTTCAAAACCAACACGCGACATAGAAAGTTTTTTATCCTTATTTAATTATTACCCAGAAGCCAGTGTTGCACCCAACTCCCTATAACATCATATGCTCGCTCATCTGCTTTGTATATAAATGATGCCTTGAATGCTAGAGCTAATTTTGTACGTAAAAAATAACGAACAATACGACGATGATGATGATGATATATATATATATATATATATATATATATATATATATATATATATATATATATATATAATAATAAACAAAAAAGGTATTAAAATCACTAATTTTTCTTTTTATGTTAAAAATTTTAAAAAAATTTCGGCTGTTAAGCCATTATCAAATGAATATAAAAACTATAAATTATCACAAATTTATAAAAATATAAAATGTAAAATGTTATTTAGATACACAATTTATAAAAATTATCAAAATGATATTTTTATAATTTGTATTTTTTATATTCACTTGATAATGGCTTAAAATTCGAATGTGGTTTTTCATAAAGAAAAAAAATAGTGATATTAACTCCTTTTTTTTCTGTTATTTATTTTTGAAATAAGAACAACATTCCAAATTATATATATATTTTATTATATATATATATATATATATATATATGTATGTTTATGCGAATTTGTATGTGTGAGCGGGCGCTTAATGCATGTTAGGTGCAAGGTGTATATATTATAAAGGTGGTCTCAATCGAGTGGAAAATAACTTGGACTCGTAGACCAAGAAGAGAGAAGTTTAATGTTACGTTTGTAAATAGTGTACATCTAGGATTGTTACAAATTAAATAGTTTATTATTTGATTAATGTTTTGAATAAACTATTAATATTATTTAACTCTATATTACGACGAAAAATTTATTCATTCGGTTAATTTAATAAAGACATTTAAATATTGCGTCTTTAACGAAGAAATATTTGATTATCGATAGAAAATACGATTATTACGGTAATTACAAAATAATGATACCTTCATTTAATTATGATGGAAAATTAGATTACTTCTTTCGTTAATGAAATCGTTTAAATATTTTGTCTTCGCCATAAGTATTTTTTTAAAAGATCTGTTGAAATTTATAAAAGAATATTTTAATAGACTTACGATTAAACGTCTACAAACCCACACGTACATTCATTTACCTAATTCAGTTTCTTCATTTCGGTCTTTAACCTCCCATGGCTTTTTGTGATTTTTGCTAAAAACTCTTGTCTTTGATTCAGATTTCGTACCTTTGTTTAATAGAAGTATGTATAACTTTTTCAGAAACTGTCGGCATTTCTTTTGTTAATTGTTCCACCAACAATTTGCGTAGAACGTCTTTATCTTAATGCTATTTTCATGATAAAATTCCTTCAAATTTTTACACGGTTCTGTTAAGACGCCATAAGACAAATGTCCAATCCAGGATGTAGAAGTATTATTTTCTTTAAAAGTTAGTTTTCCTAATTCTGAAACATCCTCTCGCAATTTTCTATCCATCCTAAAAGGTAATTCAGTACTTCCACGTGTGAATCATCGTTTTATAATCCTCGCTATCTTTTTGAACGTCGTTTTCCGTTAAAATGTTCTTATTCCATCGCTGTATTCTGTTTCATTTACGTGTTGTTGTTTTTATTTTTTCTTTTGTAAATTTCTTCTATTAAAAATGGAAGATCATTTTCATTTTATACGTATTTGTATTATTCTGCGCAATTCTCGGATTTGTGCTGAAAATTATTAAACGGAATTCGATATAAAGCGTTCAAAGATGACGGGTGGTTATTTAATCTATCTCTCGTTCGCATGTGAGAAAAAAATTCCCGTCATCGCAATCGGTAATCAACAATATTCAACTTGTCTATAACTTCGTTTAATAATTCTGAAATGATTGTTTTTTCTAAATTTACCGTGTGAAAAAAAAAAAAAAAGGTACACAGTATTAGATTTGCCGTATAAAGAGAAAATATTAGGAAAATATACGTACGGAAAAAGAAATAAAAAAAAAAAATAAAAAAAAAAAAAAATAATATTGCATTATAATACGTCAACGAACAAAATAGTAAACACGAAAGCTTTCGGCTAGTACTATCCCCCTACTAAACACCGTAGAGGGCTTAGTTGGTCTACAAACTACGTCACGCGATCAGTTTTCCGACGTTATTTCCTACTACGTAGGAATATCACATTTAGACGATCTGTTATTCTAATAACTTCGCGTTAGATGGTACGTGTATATAAATAAATAATAATGTTTTATCGATGTCTGAATATTTTATCGTACCCGCTAAATATAATATATGATAAAATATGACCGTCATCGCTTGTAACTATAATAGAATTTTATTAGGTCGCGAATAGTTACTTCATGTCTTTCAACAAGTTTATCGACATTGTGTTAAGATGAATTTAAATCTTTGTACATTCATTTTTAATCACCATCATCATTTCTCTACAACCGCCTAGGTTGGTGTGCAACATGACCTTCAGCTTAATCATTGTACAGTGCATCAGGTTGAATAGTTTATAACGGATAATTTTAACTCGAATAAACACACCGGATTATTATTAATAGATTTAGAAAAAGCGTTTGATACGGCTTGGCACGATGCTATTTTTTATATAAAATGTTCCAATGCAATTATCCAACATATTTAATTAAAATAATAAAATCGTATTTATATAATAGAGTTTTTTTACATTACCCATCACTCTATTAGCTCTTCAATGAGGTCCTATTACGCTGGTGTTCCACAAGGTAGTGTGTTAGGCCGTTTCCTTTTCCCGCTCTTAATAAATTATTTACCTAATACAGCTTATATTAAAACTGCTCTTTACGCAGACGATTTAGCTTTGTATTGTGATTCATACAGACCCGATACAATTTTGTAGTAGATTACAAAAGGCTTCACTCTCTGTAAGTAGTATATACGTTGAAAACTGGAACACCGAGAAGAAAACGGAAGCCATTCTTTTTTCCAGAAGGCACCCATTGCCCGGAAATTGCAATTAACGGTCAAAGTATTAAATCGATTAAATATGTTACAGGTATTTAGGCGTCACTCTGGACTCGCGTTTGTCAATAATCATATTAATATCGATAATGCTTAGCTATTCGAATTATTTCACCTATATTTCTTTTCTTTTGACCGTGGAATTTGAATGGAATACTGGAGACTATGGAAAAATACTATGCTATCACCTCAAACCGAATCCTAATAAAACCCAAGTATCGGCGTTTCATTTGAGAAATAAGAATGCAAAACGCAAATTAAATGTTAAATGGCAACGGATATCGCCGGATGACAACTTAAAGTACTTAGGCGTTAAGTTGGACCAAGCCTTAACATTTAAAGAACAATGCGAAGATGCCAAAAGAAAAATCGGTACAAGGAACGGTTTACTCCGAAAATTGATTGGCTCCACCTGGGGGTGCAGATTCAAATCTATTAAGAACATCAGCTTTAGCTCTGTGTTATTCCGCAGGTGAATATGCTAGTGCAGTATAATTCAGTACACGTAAAAAGAATTGATGTAGCACTAAAACCGGATCGTATAGTTACAGGATGTTTGAAGCCGACACCGATCGATAAAATAGAAATATTATCCGGCATAGCACCACCAGGTATAAGACGGGGTGTTGGCTGGAAAGGAAAAAACAAAAGAAGAACAAGACATAAGACATCCATTGAATGCGAAAGAAGCAGCAATAAGTCGACTCAAGTCAAGAAAGAGTTAAAACAGCATTTAAATAATTAACGTACTGTTGCAATTTTACCTGTTCTTCTGCTATCAAAGCAATATCATCGGCATAGCGTACGGTCTCCTATATTAGACTCCGTCGATCTTATTACCAATGTTTTCCTTTTCTGCAATAACTTTCCTTGCTTCGTCTATGTATTTATTAAAAAGCAGTGGTGACAAGCAGCATCCTTGTCTTTTACCCCTTTTGATCTTAGCTCTTGCTATATATATATATATATATATATATATATATATATATATATATATATATATATATATATATATATATATATATATATTACGCAGTGGTATATCTGTCATAATTGTCCATTTTATTACGTGCTTCAAATTATATATACAAATTCACTCACATTCACTTTTTGTTTTTATTCACTTATTAACGCTTTTCCTTAGGTCAACCGTGGTAAATGTTTAATTGCGACGTAAATTTTATCTTAAACCCCGTAGAGATAACCGGTTAAAATTACATATCCGACGCTAAACTGATTCCATTGCGGAGAAAAATTAGTTGTCAATTTTTATATACATACACGTGTTAGTGTGCGTATATATGTATGTATACGTATATATTTAGATTAAAGTAGAAGATAATAATTCTTGGAATCTCACAGACTAGTACGCTTGGTTTCTTTTTGCACTTTATCTGCATAAATGAAATTTCCAATCGGCAAATTTACCCATCAATCTTTTTGCCGACGATACAGCTTTTTACATTCGGATCGATGTTGACACAGCCTGTAGCGGCCACGTTGTTTTGACGGCATACGTCTCGTCGGTTGTTTAGTATTCTGTTACAAATGGCAAATCACCGTGACAAGTTCGACAGCGCTACATGCTACAAAGCGGACGCCGCGATGGATATTCTGTATGAGCTATTTGACGAGATGTGGTTATCTCTCGTATAAGCGAGTGAATTGGCTACCAGCATCGTGCGGTTTGACTTAGCTAGACTTTTTTTTTCTTATAGGGTTGTTTTAAGTCGCACATCTATGTCAATAAGCCACAATCGACTGTCGTTAAAGTCGCTGGTAAGAAATTAGTGGGTCGTCGTCAAAATTAAACCGATGGGAGACTTAAGGCTTCAGTTGCTCGTCCGTTAAAATACTTTGGCCCGCCGCGTTAAAACAGACTGTATCCTAAGTAATCGCTGGCCTTCACAGTAAGGAAGGATGAAGAAGATGTTAATTAATATCCTTCTTTTTCATACGTATTTATCGTTCGCTTGTATATACTTTTTTGAACTAACAGTCACGCGTTATATATTTTTTTTTATACAAAATTTTGCATTTTTGTTTCATGAAAATATAATATTGTTGTTTAGAGATTTTTTTTTTGGCCAGTTGGCGCCATTTGGCCAGTTTAAATCTTTATCTAGTCGGTATATTTTAAATCTCAACGCCAGTACGTTTGATAAATTTATATAAACCGATTGTAATAGAAAACAATGGATCAGAAACAATTCGATATAGGTAATGTGTTGCCATTTTTGTAAAATATTATATAACAGCTCATCTCTATGTTTTAGAAATTTCGGACGAACCCAAATTTGATGGTCAATACAGTCGTCAACATGGTACGTGTTGCACGTTACATCAGAAATTAGCTGTTTAGATGAATAGATAATTTTTAACGCGCTACGCGAAATATTTTAATATCTCGGATGTCCCTCTTATTATAAATATATACGTTATAATTCGTATCGTATCGTACGATGTTGATTTATAGTTCGAGCTCTAAACGGGAAGGCCGGTCTAAACATTGGCCGTGCAGTTGATGTAAATGTTCAATCGTAATCTCATTTTCCGAGTGTACACATTCTTCGACGATGTTTTCTATCGTTTGCTTGGGGTGTCCGTAACAGCAACTAGCCGAATCAGAAATATCGAGGCCGCATCCGTGACCAGTTCGGATTCTATCGACCACTTCTTTTGTCGAATTCCCAAGGGTTTTTTTCGACGAGGACTCTATTTGTGCAGGAATTACGTACCAATTTCTAAATATTGAAAACTCATCGATCGCAATTGAAAGGGTGAATTTCCTTACAACCGTCCGCAATATTACTTATCCAGATAAGAATGAGCTTAGATTCGATGTATTATAAATAGTTAAAGTGTTATTACAGACCTTATGCGCTTACCTTTAAGTAATTTGAATTTATACTAATAAATTATAAATAAATAATAGTTCATTGTTTAACGTAGTATACTAACACAATACATACATAAATATATATGTTTTATCTTATTAAACGAAAAATGTTTGTTATATATATATATATATTTTACACCGCTGTGACTAGCTTTTGTCATGTGGCCATTCTTGAATTAGTTTATATTTTATATGATTATTTCATTATATTTTACGTACTGATATAAGATGTAAGTCGGTTCTTGATCCGGTTTGTGTACAATCTGTAATAAGTTTATTGGCGCAGTCGTATAAAATAGTAATCATTTTTTTTTTATAAAATATTTTCTGCGGTCATTATATACATTTTACATTGCCAGATAATACGTTCAATTGAGCCAATTTCTTCGCATTTGTATAAATTACTCGATATTATACCCGGTTTATGTAATGTTTCCTGAGTTCTTGTATGGCCTGTATTATTCTATGTATATATATATATATATATATATATATATATATATATATATATATATATATATTACAAATTATTCGTTCATTTTATTTGTAAACCGCAACTTCTTCTGTATAGTTTTTTGAATTTCGAAAAATATTTCTTCACGATATTACCACTGATATTTTCATATTATGTTTGCAATTCTATCCGCTTTATATGAGGTATATATTCCATCCGTGGTACTTTAATTTTTTCTATTCTATTACTTGGATTTATTTTTCCAGCTGCTCTATCCACTATCTTATTTCCCTCGATACCGCTCTGTCCAGGTATCCAATTGAAATATATTATATTATTATTTTTTGTGTTATATATATATATATATATAGGTGTATATATAGTATATTCGGATATTTCGGAAATGATTCTGATGAAATTCTGCGTATACCTGTCATTTATTATATAATTAAAAATGGTCTGTATGGAAATTACAAAAATTTTGAAATTTTGGGTGCCGATTACACTAGCCATAAAATATTAGAAATTTCGACTTTTATCTCCAGTCGTTATCTTTTTCTCCATACTTATCGAAATGTACGTTAAAAATTTCACAGCTCGATTTAAGCGTTCGAACATTACAAAATTTAGATATTTGCTTTTTACATATGCGTCGGTAAATATAATTAAAATTTTATACCTCGATTTAAACTATCGGATGTTCCGAAAATATTTTTTAATCTGCGAAATGATTATTTTAAGGAAAAAATCTGATGGAAAAATTCCGAAATTCATTAACGAAAAAACATTAAGCGTGGTCAGGCTATTCAGAAAAAAACCAAAAACCGTCCGTCTTTTCTGGGTCACCCTATATTTGATAAATATCGTTTCTACAAAATATTCCCTAGATCGTCGATCGAAACTACAACGAATTAACCCTACAGTGTAGGAATGTTTAATGTTTTCCGAAAAAATTACTTTAATTAAACATTGTCGTACGATGATTTAAAACTAAAATTATGCAATCATATCGATCTAATACACTATACTATTATATATATATATATATATATATATATATATATATATATATATATATATATATATATATATATATATATATATGCAACATTATTCATGAAATAGTATGCAAAGATAAAAAAAATATTGCAACTTATACTGATTGTACATACACACATTCATATTCATATATATATATATATATATATATATATATATATATATATATATATGTGTGTGTGTGTGTGTGTGAATCGTAATAAAAAAATCCTATAGTTAAAAGCACATAATTCCATTCAAACCTACGGTTAAAAGAGGGGGAATGATTACATTTAAACGTATAGTTAAAAACATATAATTTCGTTTGATAAAAATTTTCTTGCAAATTTAAATCTATACAACTCTGTAATGTAATGCATAAAATTGCGTATTGGCAACATTTTAAAAGCTTATATAACATGTCATCAACTTCAGCCGCTTGTGTCATCGGTGATGTTCTCCCACTGGATATATATATAATATATTTTATATATATATATATATTCGTAGGCAGAGCAATTACAAGCGAATTTCCCCTTACTAGGTGACCGGAAGTTTTTAACCATTCTTAAATTATCGAATAATAATGCGCGACAAACTTTTCGTAAGCTTGTCGCGCATCTCTAAGGACAACGACGCAAGAAAGTCGCATATATGAAAAAGTACTGGCTCGGCATAGGACATACTAACGCATGCGTGTATATCTTCGGAGATGACGAAGCTCCAGAGTGCAAATTCCGTGATGAACCCGTGACTGTATATCACCTGTTACTGAAATGCAAAAAATACGAAAATTGCAGCACGCTGAATGATATGCCAAAAGAAGATTTGAAGGATGTTCTCCGGGACGATATAAATACGTAAACTGTACGCGTATCTTATTTGTACCAATTTAACGCGTTGTATTTAATTAACGTAAATTAAGTGGTCATAGTCAAAAGGCGATAAGTACTGCTGTTAAATAAATAAATAAATAAATAAATAAATAAATAAATAAATAAATAAATAAATAAATAAATAAATAAATAATAAATAAATAATAAATAAATAAATAAATAAATAAATAAATAAATAATAAATAAATAAATAAATAAATAAATAAATAAATAAACTTTTCCTAATATAATTCTAATTTTAAAAAACATATTTCTCAAAAAATATTATCGACAGAATAATAGCCGAGAATGTCGGAATTCGTACGAAAGAAAACATATTTAACGCGTTTTAGAATATCGAACATTATGCGCGGTTGAATATTAATTGAAAAAATTAATTATACACTTACCGGCGGCAATATTTCGTGAAAATTCCTATTCGACAGTTTCATTTCGAAGTCATTCGTAACCCGTTTAAACGTTTATTCTTTAAATTTAAATAAATCAATCGTAAAATGCAGAGGTTCGACAGGATTGTTGTAACGAAACAAAAAGGAAAAAAATTTCACCGACTTTTTTATATATGTATAAAAAAAAGACGAACAATTCTGATCTTTCACCGCTAATCTATTATTCCGAAAAGCAACCGTTACCGAATGAACGCACACGGCAAATGAAACGGAATGCCAGTTAACTTCGTTCTTAGCCGGAATAATTCCTTCTACATTCTACCAGACTAATACTGTTTCTGATTACTACCACTATTATCGCTGGTGCTACTAAACCTATTACTAGATGTATAAGTATTTATAAGAGAATAGAGTATATCTATAACTTTGTCGAATTTCGTCGTCCCGAGACCGAAGTATTATCTATTATTGTTTAGTCTAGTATCTAGATAAAATAATTTACCCTTTTCATATGTACAAATCGTAAATTTCTAATATATATATATATATTCATTAAGTCGTTGGTTGGCGTCTGACCATCGAATACAAAGTGAAAGGGTAGAATATCGTAGTATAAATACAAATATATATATATATATATATATATATATATATATATATATATATATACACGTTATGAAATTCGTTTTAAAGGTAAGGTATTATTAAGGATTTGAAACGAGAATTACCTTTATAGTCTAGACACCGGAATGTCGCTTTCGATAATATAATCGGAAAAAAGGTTGGGTTTTCATTTTGATTAATGAGGGATGTCTAAGAAAATATTAAGAAATCCCAGATTAAAGATCTGATGCCCTAAATAATATAAAACTTTTTAAAACCTTTCCAGTTTTTATTATGTTTATTTTTATTTGTTTATTATAATTTTTTGTTCGTGTAGCCATCCGCGCAGGTAGATAATCCCTCCCGTATAATAATAAGAATTAACGTAATATAAAGGGTGGTCGAGTTTCTCGCGGTACCATTCCATGATATACCTTTTTTTTTTTTTTTAAACGAGCCTTAATAATAATAATAATAATAATAGAACCTAAACGAATAAAAATTAGACGAACATTAAAAAAAAATTAACACATTAAATTTATATATATATATATTTATTTATTTGTATATACCTGTAAATGGTTTTGATGAAAAAAAAATATGACGACCGGATCCGGTTTCGTGTATCTGGCGTCTGAAACGAATCGATATTATTATTATTATTCGAATTTCAATTTGTTAACGTTGTTTTTTTTTTTTTAAATTCATAATTGTTTTGAGTTTTTTGAGTTTTTTTTTTTTGAGTTAAATTATGTTCCGGTGTCGCAATTTCGTCATTGCTTTAATGTAATCAATCTTTTTAGGTAATTTCCTATGTATTAAACCCTTGAGTGCTAACAGGATAAGTTAGCTGAGGTTCCTGTATGTTCTTTGTAATGCTCGCGTAGATGAGAATTATTTATTATCTACAATTCTATTTACGGTTCCCAGTATTAGTAGTAGATCACATCGTGTTTTTCATGAACCCCGTGCTCGTCCAAAACCAAATGTGTTATAATTCACCACTTCTACCCGCCTTGCGTCTATATAATATCGTACTAAACATTCATCTACAGTTAGATATTCATTTTGATAGTAAATTTTCTTCTGATTAGCCAAGTTTTCGATGTTTCAATAATATCGATTACATTTATTGCAGATAGTATCCAATTATGTGTTCGGTCAATTCTGATCGTTATGACTCGCGACAGCTCTGCCCGGATTCTCCGGTTCTGAGCTGTAGCAACTGCTATTGCTACCGTATCTGGAATTGATTCTGCAAGACATCGATCCGCGGTAATATTATCGATAAATTTTCTCCACTTACAATATACGTCCACAACAATATTCTGTAATTCTATCGATCCGCCTTTACTTCTGTTCGTATTGAGAGATTTCTTCTTCTTCCAGTCCACGATAAACATTCGTCGTCGTATTTACATTTCAACTGCGTCCATTGGTTTTTCTAATTGATTAACGATTTTTAACTTTATAAATTTTTTAAAGTTTTTGCGCAATTTTTAAATTTCGTATAGGTTCAATTTTTATATTCAGTTTTTTTCGAAAAGATCAGCCATTTCTGGTATATTTTTATTCATGACTAGCGAATAAACTTTTTTTTTTTTTTTTTACGTTGTTAGTGACTGATTCAATAAATAAATCATAAATTCTCTAGCTCAGTGTGCAAACATTTTCATATAGCTTTCCTAGGTGACACTGAAATCGAGTGTACAGATTGTGCTTTTGAAGTGGAACTTTTATTGGCGCGTTATATATGGGGAGTTAACCCGCAAAACAGGCGAGCGGAAATAACGGATGGATATATATATATATATATATCATCATCATCATTTCTCCTCAACCGTTAGGTTGGTGGGCAACATGGACTGTAGCTAAACAAATAATTTCCTGGCAATAGCAGCTTCTTTTATCTTCACATAATTTTGTTCTTTTATTATGGCCTCTATAAATCGGGTTCTTGGTCTTCCTCTTCTTAATTTTCCATTTGCTTTTCCTTCCATTAAGTTTTTTAACCATATGTCTAATTTGATGACCAATCATACTATTTCTTCTCTTTTCAATCGTGTTTATTATCTCTGGTCTTCTATTCTTTTGAATACCTCCTTGTTTGTGATTTTATCCATTCATGATATTCTCAGCATCCTTCGATAACACCAAACTTCAAAAGCTTGAAGTTTTAATCTTTCTTTTTTATATAAAGTCCACGTTTCACATATACAGTGCGACGCTCCAGACAAAAGTTTTAACGAACAACTTCCTTATATGTAATGAAATATTTCTCGATGTAATGAGCGTTCTTTTTTTAATAAAAGCGTTTTTATATTCTTTTTCTTACTTCTTTTTCTATTCTTCCGTTGGACGTTATTAAACTGTCGAGATAAGAAAATTCTTTTACTTGTGATATTTCCATTGAGGACTATGTCTATATCTTTTGCGACGTCATTTTATCATTACTTTTGTTTCATCTGCATTTATTTTCATTTTGCATTTTTCTATTAATAGCATATTTAAGTAATTAATGTGTTGTTGCAATTTTTTCTCTCCTTCTGCTATCAAAACAATATCATCGGCATAATAGTGCTATATTGGACTCCGTTGATTTTAGTGCCAATGTTCTTATTTTCTGTAAAAGCTTTCATCGCTTCCTCTATGTATATATTAAAAAGAAGTGGCGACAAGCAGCATCCTTGTCTTGTCCCCTTTTTTATTTTGGCTCTGGCTGTTTTGTTTATTATTGCTTCTTGATTCTTATATAATTGCGGGAAAGTATCCTTCGATCTCTGTAATCTACACATATATCTTTCAAGATTTCGAACATTATATTCCAGTTGACATTATCGAAAGCTTTTTCAATATCGATGAAAGCAATAAACAGTTTTTTATTAATTACCGAATTTTTCTCAATAAGTAATCTTAAAGATAATATAACTTCTGTCGTGCCCTTTCCTTTTCTGAACCCAAATTACTCATCTGGCAAATTTTCTTCTACCTTCTTTTTTATAACATAATTTTTGTCAAGATTTTTAGAATATGCGGTAGCGTACTTAGGGTTCTATGTTCTTCGCAAGTTTGGGCATTTATTTTCTTGGCGATTGCAACTATATCGACACATTTTGAAAATCTTTTGGAATAATTCCGGTAACATATATTTTGTTCATCAGGTTAAACATTACTTCATTTGTTCTATCCCCTACTTTTTGGAGAAGTTCCGCTGGTACGTTATCTATTCCACACATTTTCCTAGGTTTTAATTCGTTTAGTGATTTTTCAAATTCTTCTCTTAATATCACATATGTTATCCTCAGGTACGTGATTTTCTTCTTCTATAGCAGAGTTATTAAGTTCTTCATCATCATAAAGTTTTTCGATATATTGTTCCCATTGTTCTTGTATTTCTTCGCTATTGATTAATATTTTTACCCTTATGATTTTTAATGTTGCTTAGATTCTTTCTTTTGTTCGGAAATTGTCTTCTTATGTTATTGAAAGTCTTCTCTGTATTTCCGTTTTTAAAATTTGTGTTTATTTCCTGGCATTCTTGTTCAATCCACCGATCTTTTGTCTTTCTTGCTTCTCTATTTATCAAATTTCGTATTTTGTTATATTCAATTCGATTATTTTATATTTCCTCCTAATTTCCATCAATTTGAATATTTCCTCCGTTATCCATGGTTTGTATACTCTTTTTTTCTTCTTTACCTAGATGCTTTTCCGCTACCTTCTTTATCTTTCCTTTCATATGTTCCAATTGTTCGTTAACACTTTTCTTATTTATACTTTCGGTATTTATTACTTTGTTTGTTTCGTCTCCAAATATTTTCTGACTTATTTTATCCGTTCTTAGTTTGTTTATATTCCATCTTTCATTTTGTTTGTTAAGTTTTATCTTTTTTAGTTGTAAATTACTTGTCATTATTACTGGATTGTGATCAGATTGTATATCTCCTCCTGGATAGCTTTTGCATACTTTGACTTGGTTTTTGTATCGTTTCCTAACCATTATGTAGTCAAGTTGGTATTGTCTCCTGGTGCTATCCAAGTGTATCTTCTTCGTTTTAGTTGTTCGAATAAAGTATTTGTAATTATCAAGTCATGACTGATACAGAATTCAATGAGACGATTTCCTCTAGCGTTTCTTACACCGAGACCAAATTTTCCTGTAGCTGTTGTTAATTCTTCTCTTACCATCGCGCTCCAGTCTCCTAATATTATTAGATTTTCTCGATTTTCAATGTTCCCAATGATTTCTTCTAGTTGTTTATATATGTTGTCTACTTCTTCCTCTTTATGACTTGATGTTGGCATATAAACTTGTATTAGCGTGACATCTCTAGGTATGAGATTTGAATCAGAATGATTCTATCATTGTATGCCGAAACCGTCTTGATTTTATTCCTTGTATTTTCATTTAATAGAAAGCCAACTCCTGTATTTCCATTTAAAGATCCACTGCGGATAAATCTGTGCTTTCCGCTACATAAATCTCCACTTTCTTGCCACTTGAATTCGCTTACTCCTAGAATATAAATATTCATTCTTTTAATCTCTTGTTTCAAGTTTTCTAATTTTACACATTGTTTCAACGATCGATCGTTCCAGGTTCCAATTTTAATTTTTTGGTACTTTTTTGCTATTTTCGCAGCATGTATGTTCCCTCCTGCAGAGTGCTGCACCAACTAGGCTGCAGGGGAACTCGAGTCAGTCTGCATTGCTGCAGGTGACCGCCCATTGCCTGATGCACTTTTTATGTTGTATCCCATGGGTACAGAATTTATACGTTTTACTTTACATGCCATGTTGATACTAGGAAGAATAAATACAGTTGTGGTCTCCTGTTTCCTTCCAGCGGATTTTCTGTTAGGGTTTACTCCCTTAGCCTTTGGATAAATATCCTAACCGCAAGGCAGCGGTTTGTTACTGAGGGTGTAACGGTATTAGGCTTTTACGGCGACCTAAACTCGCGAGGGAGAGACAGTCATAGGATTTTTGCAGACTTTTAGTGGTGCATCCTCGTGTCTCTACCCTGTCACTACTGGAATCACCTACATGAGGCTTTCCACCAGTAGCCGCTCTTGGTCCGCGACTGCTTATTTGACTAACGCCTTATTCGCAGCTAACCTACATATCTGTAGGCCACTCCACCATCCGCCACCTGTGGACGCGCCCCGTACCGGTTAGAGCTCCGGTCCCCTGAAGGTACAAAGTACCCCCAGGGGGAGATATATATATAAACCATTTTTAATACCTAAAATATCCTCATAACAGGCCGGTTTTATTCCCGGAAAGGGACGAGAAATCAACTCATAATTATCAGACAGCTAATAGAAAAATGTTACAAATTTATATTATGTTTCCTGAATTATGCGACACTGTTACATGGAATGTTATGTGGCGAGTACTGAAAGACACAGGAGTACCTGAACAAATTATTAGAATAATTAAATAGATATATGATAATAACGAAGCATATGTACCCATTGAAACGAAAATGTCGGAAAGCTTTCAAACTCGAAAAGGTGTAAGACAAGGGTACGTGCTCCCGCCACTACTATGTAACATATGTAGTGAATGGATAAATAAAATTACAAATTTAAGATACGTCGATGACACAGCTTTACTGGCTGGTACAGAGGCAGGGATGGCGGATCTGCTGCAGTTAATCGAAATTCTCAGTAAAGAGGCTGGTCTGAAATTAAATAGAAAAAAATGCTCTATCATGGTAGTAGATAGAGCCAAACAGATACCTCCAAACTTAACTTTAATACCGGATATGGAATGCAAAGACTATGTTGTATACTTTGCTGCACATTTGTCCAATGGCGGAGGATGCGAAGAAGAAGTAAAACGCCGGATAGGACTAACCAAAGTAGCACTAAATAAACTAATAAAAATATGGAAAGATAGGGGTATACGAAATCAAGTGAAATTATACCTGATGAGAACAATAGTATTTCCCATTGCACTGTATGGCCGCGAATCATGGAAATTAAATAATTCATCTCAAGGGAGACTGGAGGCAATGGAAATGATAGCGTACAGAAGAATGTTAAGAATTCCATGGACTATCCGTACAAACGAATGCCTCAATTCTGCAACAGTTAAACATCCAGCCATACTAGAGAATATTGCCTATAATTTATAAAAAGAATATTGAAGTTCTTTGGACATATTATTCGAGCTAATAGCATCGAGAAGGTGATCATTCAAAGAAAAGTACAAACGGCAGATAGGTCGCCCGCCAATATGCTTTATCGACCAAATCAAGAAGATAACTGGTATTCAGACGGTCCAAGAAATTATGTGCCAGGTCGAGAACAGTGATATATGGAGAAAACTTACTTCAAAGTCATAAATTGGATTACGACGCTCGAAATCGAACACACGATTGGATGAATGGATATACATACATACATACATACATACATATATATATATATATATATATATATATATATATATATATATATATATATATATATATATATATATATATATATATATTTGGCCAGGTATTTTAGCAAGTTTTCTTTGTACTTAAATATCTCTATTAACGAACAAAGTTTATAACAATCGGTAAACTCTAATTTATATCTTAATATTATTAATATTTATAAATCGATACAACAGCCACTCTTGTAGTCTATTCGCTAATTATCTGACTAATATGTACTATGTATTGTATGCGCGAACATTTTTCCAATTCTTCTATTCCTATATTTCTTATCCTGTAGTTCCAAATTATATGTTCAATGAATCCTTCCGCTTTTGTGCACTCGCGTAAATCTGAATTTACGATTTTAGTTTTTTTGTTTGAGTTTTTTTAATTTTTTTGGAATTAAATTATGTTCCGTCCACAATCTTGTCATTGCTTTAACGTAATCAATCTTTTTAGGTAATTTCCTATGTATTAAACCCGTGAGTGCTAAAAGGATAAGTAAGCTGAGGTTCCTGTATGATCTTTGTAATGCTCGCGTAGATGAGAATTATTTATTATCTACAATTATATTTACGGTTCCCAGTATTAGTAGTAGATCACATCGTGTTTTTCATGAATCCCATGCTCGTCCAAAACCAAAGGTGTTATAATTCACCACTTCTATCCGCTTTGCATCTATATAATATCGTACTAAACATTCATCTACAGTTAGATATTTATTTTGATAGTAAATTTGTATATAATAATTTTTTTTTAACACTATATTTTTTTTAGTTGTTACTTTTATAATAGTTCCGTAAGTGCATACACTGTAATTGGCGTTTTGCTGTTGTGTATGCGGAGTAATGTTTTGTAAATAAATAAATAAATAAGAATCCGTTCAGGCTGACGATTTCCCGTTTTTTATTAATATTTTCATCATTCCGGTGCTCACAATGTCTGAGGATGCGCTATAAGTATTTACGTAATTACCATTTGGGAGGCTCTAATATAAAACTATAATAATTTATAAAATGTAATGACATAAACTTACCTCGCTTTTTTGTCCATGTTTTAAACTAAATAGAACTGGTTTAATACGTTCACGTTCTATTTAATTAAAAAAAGATGATAATCTGTTGAAGGCACTGTATAGCTAATGAAATTTTACAAAATGTGGAAAAAAACAACAGTCATAAAGTCAAGGAAGGAATAATATTTATAGTGTACAATTAAAGAAGGATTGCTTATGCTGATGTATAAGGACGATAATAAATTTGGCAAAAGAGGCAAAGTTGAAAATGACGACTGCTCGTAATGACTCGTATTAATAGTCCAAAGTACGAAATGTATTAAAATCCTCTGTCGAGCAGAAATAACGACGATAACGAATATTTAATCAGAAAAAATATACGCGAATTCAATAAATAGCAAAGCATAAAAAAAGAAGATAAATATGATAACTAAAATCAGTTTTTAAAAGAATTCATTTTTATATAAAAAGTTTAACCTTCTATCTTTTTTTGAAAGAAAATTTTCAATGACTTTTTCATCAAATTCTGATATATTGTGTATCAAACTTTTATTTACAGATATCATTGCTAAGCCATTAAGGCGATCTTCACTCATTGAATTTCTCAAAAACGTCTTTATTCTTTTAAGAGTGGAAAAACATCGCTCTGCTTCGGCAGTTGACATTGGAGTAACCAAAATAATTTTGATCAGTTTTACTGTTTCGCTGAATGTTTCGTATAATTCATTTTGAAATATCCAAGACATCATATTTAAACAACCAATAATACCTTGCAAATCTGATCTTGAATAAATTACTTCGAGTTCAGTCTTTAACTTATTTTTTTTCAACATGGGATAAAATTTAATTACGGATTCAAAAATTGATGTGGGAAACTGTTTAGAATAATTTGAAAAATTATCAGTGGAAACTAATAATGCAGCTTCTAAGTGGCCCCTATAAGACAGTCTGTCTTTCACTTAGTTATGGTGTCGCATACTTCTTTAGTCGAATTTTTATTTTCTTGATCCACTTTTTGTCGTTTATTTTCATTATCGGTTATTTTGAACTGCGTTACATTTGAGTATCGAATAGTGGATACAATTTTTTCGAAGTCTTCTTTATCTCTTAAAAGCTGGGTGCTGTCTTTATTTTTAGACTGAAATTGATTAAACAATACATCTACATGTGGCATAATTTTATGGAATAAGGTAAGCCAAAATATAAAATCTGGGTCTTGTAAGGTTCTTCGTAAACTATATGCTTCCTTGCAAGTAATATTTTTGTTAGATTTTTCTTCTAGTTCTTCGAAACATTCTATTAATTTTTCCCGATTTTCGAAAACAGTATTTACTGTACGCGTATTATAATTCCAACGCGTAGTGTTCTAGGTAATTTTCTATTTACAATTTCTTGCAGTACATCGCATCTATGAGTCGAATTTGAAAAAAAGCTTGGTATAGCGGACAAATTTGAAAAAAAGATTCAAATTTTGGAATCCTGGCTTGTTGCTTTTTGCATAATTAAATTCAGTTGGTGCGCATAACAATGAATAAAATGAGCGTATTTATATTTTTGTTTTATCTTTGCCTGCACACCATTTGTAGAGCCGCTCATTACATTTGCTCCATCGTAAGTTTGAGCAATTAGCTTGAAAGGCGAGTCTCCAATTAATTTATCTAAGTCAGTTTCTATGCATTGCGCCAAACCATCAGCTGACCTATCAGTTATTCTTAAAAAACTCCAAAACCGTTCATGTATATTTTCATGATGTAAATATCTTAGTATTATTACCATTTGACACTGATTCGATATATCTGTGGTTTCGTTGCACTGAATAGCTAAAAATTCATTTTCCTTAATCTCTTTTTTAATCTCTTCTTGACACACTTCCAGCATACTTTCTAGGATATCATTTTGTATTGTTTTATATGTACCTTTGAAAATAGTGGCAGTATTTAAATGTTCTTTTAAAATGGTATTTAATTCTGCTGAAAAGTCAATTAATTCCCTGAAAACACCACGATTTTGAGAATCATCAGATTCATTATGTCCTCTTAGAGCCAGTTCTAACTTACCACAAAACTTTATGCAGTTAATTATTCTTTTTAATATATATATATTTTTAGCGACTTCTTCATTATGTTTAATAATGTTTAACCTATAAGCAGAATCTAATTTAAGCGCAATATTTACAGAACCCATACAACAATTCATGTGACGAGCTGATAGTTCGTGCTTTTTTGCTCTTTGATTTAAATGTTTTAGATCATTAAATCCTAATCGTGCCCATGTCATGTCACTTCCATCTTTAAAAACAAGTACATAAGAAAAACAGAAAAAGCGATTAATTACCTCACATCCGCATATCCATTTGAATTTGTTGTAAATTTCTTTTGGAAAATATCTTATAAAAGTACGTGTACCTACTTTATCTTGTTGATTCAAATTTAATATGGGTGTGGGTCTCCCTAGTTTCTTAATTCTAAACTTTTCTGATAATGGAAGCATTTTAAAATTTCCTTTTAAAATATTACTAATTTTATTATCCATCATTATGTTTTAAAAATCAACGTTTAACAATAATAATTAAATTTAAACGTTTAATTAGATAAATAAAAAATATCACACGTTGAAAAATTACTGTAAAATAAGTGTCGGCGAAAAGCAGTGCTTGCGTTCAGTTAAGTAACAAAATCGATATTGTAAAATGGATTATTTAAAGAAGAGAAAAAAGGATAAAAAAAAAACAAAAAAACGCCAAATGAAAACACGTGTTTTTCGATAAGTAAACAACGACGCGCAACGCAAATTAAAACTGGTTATAATCGCGTGTGAAATAGTCGAGGGCTCACTTATCTAGAGCTCTCAGACGCCTTTAAGTTACGCTCAGGAAACTTCGGTTCTGTTTGTTTTTCGCACGCATTCTATATACCGTGTGAGGGCTCAATTCTGAATAGCCCACGTACTGTATTATTGATTGTTATTATCACGTGACCGGAAAATCAGCTATCGACGACGTTGACGCGAGTCGATTGCGTAGTTCCAGTACAGTTTAAAAAATTCGACGATTGTTAGCCGGTGTTTTAGCTGTTCGTTTAAGGAATCCGCGCAAAAAACGCATATTTTGCATTCTTTTTTAAAATGGATTCTTACAAAAAAATTATTTTAAAATTAAAAGTTCTATTCCATATACTGATTTTTTTTAAGTCATTAAATAATATGCATTTCTTAAAAACTCGAACAGGGAGGCTCGCGCCCTTGAGCCCCCTTGGAGGAGCCGCCTCTGGTAATTACCCGCATTTTATCTTTTATTTTTATATCATTTAATCGCGAATAGAAAGACCTATTTGATTTTCACTATGAAACAGGGCTAAATACGCTTATCTTTCTTCGAGGATATTAATTTTCAAAATTTTGTAATTATATCTATTTTCTTATTCACATATCAATACACGTGTACATACATTATATACGCGAAGTGTGTAGCTAAGTAATATGACTATTAAATTAGAAGCCTGGCGCTGTAAAGCATCTATACGTGCGCACGGCTGTCCTTTATTTTGTTCATATATATATATATATATATATATATTAAAAAAAAATTGTTTTTATTTTTCTCTTGCGCATGCGCGCATGGTTATCCGTTATTTCGTTCAAATCTTCACGGCATAAAGGAAAATATGCGCGATGTAACAGAATTTTTTTTTTAAATATTTCTTTTAACCCTTTCAGTCATAGATTAAATTTTATACTGACTCTTTATTATGCAACATTGCTTTTTAGATAACTCTCTAAATTATTTTCAATGTTTTTATATAAATATAATTCGAATTTGGGGAGACATTTCGTGGTCAACCAGAAAATATATAATTTTGTTCGTATTTTTTTTTTTTTAAGCGGGAAGGGGAAAATCTTCAAAAGACGCCGATGATAAAAAATATATTTTAGTTTTTTTTTTATTCGGGAACCGAAATCACCACTAAAAACATCCTCCGTCTACAAACCAAGTGGGACTATTAATATAACGATGGAGCTCGCAGCACGACGGCATGTAACTTCACACTTAAATTAACTTATTGCGATGGAAGAAGGGATGAGTGTACATAGTCCCTTGTTCCATATCTAATATAAATTAGTAGAGTTTATGTTTATAACTTAAACTGAAGTAAACGGACATTATAAATAAGGATTACAAAAAAAATGAAACCAACGTTAAAAAAAAAATAAAAAATAAGAAAAAAGTTAAAAATTAAAACCGGAACTTAAATACGAAATCGATTAGAAAATAAATAAATTAAACTTATAAAAATGAATTAAAAAAACAGAAATAAAATTCTTACATTATCTTAAAAAATAATTACTAATAATCGGGA
This sequence comes from Coronaproctus castanopsis, assembly GCA_032883995.1. Lineage (NCBI taxonomy): Eukaryota > Metazoa > Arthropoda > Insecta > Hemiptera > Monophlebidae > Coronaproctus > Coronaproctus castanopsis. The sequence continues at coordinate 34,367,934 of CM065054.1, read as the reverse complement.
ACTTAATTATATAATAATTAGGGTGGGGAGAAAAAAGTGGTTAAAACTTATACCAAAACTGAAATACAAACTCAATTAGAAAATAAATCAAACTTATGAAAATCAATCTTACATAATACTTACAGACTTAACTAACAATCAAGGTGTTAATTATATAATTATAAAATTGTAATAATTAATTGTAATAATTAATTGTAATAATTAATCGTCATAATAGAGTGTAGAAGATTTTTTTTTTTTTTTTATTTATAATTGCTAATTTACACCTAGCTAATGCTATTTAGTAAGTTTTATGATTATTTATGCACAATGTGACATGAGAAGCATCCCATCCAGTGATGGGTGCTTAAGTGTAATTTTGCATATTAATAGTATTTATATTAAATCCAGTGGCTTCGTTCTGTTGAGTCTGCGGATAACGAGTGAGTTGTCTAGTAAGGAGATCGCCATATGATTAGGGTAGTTCTCTAGCCGGACGGCGTATTTTTTAGCAACTGTTGCTATTTCTTCTTTTACAGTTTTCACTTTGAGATCTTCGTGTAGTGTAAGATTTGATATATACCACGGAGCGTCGACAATAGTCCGAAGGATTTTGTTTTGAACTCTCTGCAAAATGGCAATATTGCTTTTCTTGGCACAACCCCATAATTGGCAGCCGTGTCGCCAAACTGGTTTCAAAACTTGGTTATATAAAAGCAGTTTATTATCAGTAGACAGTTCTGATCGTCTGCCTAGTAGCCAAAACATTTGTTTTCGCTTAATGTTTAGTTCATTGCGTTTTTTGATTATACGCTTTTTCCATGTTAGATGCTTGTCTAAATTTAAACCGAGATATTTTATTTCTTCTTTTTGTGGGATTGTAACACCATTCATAATTATCTGTCCAGTCGGTAGATTTCTTCTGTTAGTAAATATTACTCTAGCTGATTTATCTTCATTAATCTTTATTCTGCACATTTTAAACCATGTTTCGATTTTGGTTACTGCTTCTTGCAGGTTTTTACGTGCCACTATGGTAGATGCGTCTGAACAGAGAATTGCTGTGTCATCAGCGAAGGTTGCCATTTCGACGTTTGTCGGAACAGGAATGTCTGCCGTATAAACTAGATAGAGCAACGGCCCCAGTACACTACCCTGGGGTACACCTGCTTTTACCGGATAAATCTGTGATTCATCATCTCCATATTTGACACAGAAGTACCTTTCATCTAGGTATGACTGAAATATCCGAGTCATCTGATGTGGAAAGTAACGACTGATTTTTTGTAACAGACCTTTATGCCAAACTTTGTCAAAAGCTTGACTTACGTCTAAGAAAACCGCGTCACAAACTTTTTTTTCTTCAATGGATTTTTCAATCACATTAACTATTCGATTGACCTGCTCTATTGTACTATGTTTTTCTCTAAAACCAAATGTATTAGTGACTTGTTTTGGACAATTGGAAGTATTCTTTTTAGGAGTAGTTTTTCAGACAACTTAGACAGCACAGGCAATAATGAAGTGGGGCGATACGAGCTTGTTTCTGTTGCGAGTTTTTGCGGCTTTTTGATTACGATGATTTGCGAAAATTTTAATTGAACTGGGAAATATGTTAATCTCAGCATTGCATTGAAGATATACGTTAAAAGTATTAAACCTTTTCTTGGTAATTCTTTTAATATTTTTGCTGTAATCAGGTCGTAGAAGATGAACAGTTGTTAACAAAAACGGCATCGGCATCGCGATTGACTTAAGAGTTAATTAATAGTGTTGTAACAATCATTACATTTTAAAGATTAAAAAAATAAATAAATAAATAAGACGAGTTTGGGAATTAAAAAATAAGTAAAAAGAACGATGATAATGACAATGGTTTAATCTGTTGCTTTCTCGTCGTATTAATTACACTATAAGTATATGTGTTTGTATATATATATATATATATATATATATATATATATATATATATATATATATATATATATGTATATGTATATACCTAATTTTCTAATGAGAAAATGAGAAGAAATTTAACACATTCCGATTGGTTATTGAAAATCATCTGATCGATGTATTAATAATAGAAACACACGCACACAAATATTATATTATATTAAACGACAAGATAATTACTGCACGTGAGATGCTCCACGTGGAGCCGGTAAAATCATGTTTACGATCGGGTATTAAAAATTACGTTAAACCAATCGAAAAATACGCTCGCACATATGTAAATGTACAAAGATTTTTCTAGAAGTTCCATAAATATATACAATAATAATAATAATAAACGAATCTTTCCAGAAAAATCTAGAAAATTCTAATTAGGCGTGTATATATGTATATGCGAGTATATACGCCTATTTATTAGTATAAAAGGGGATGATGTTTTGTCTAATTTTTATACAGTTTAATTTAGTTAATTCAGTTTAAATTAATCGGTACAGTCAGTTAAGTTATTTAATTTAGTTTTAATTTTAATTTAGTTTAAGTTATTTCAAATTAATTCAAGTTAGTTTTTAATTTTATAAAATTCAAATAAAAATAGAAAATGCGTTTTATTATGTTTGGTTTATTTTTAATTAACGGTCGTGGCCCAATCCACGTGGCATCCCATCTGGAGACTTCGTAAATGTCGGTAATATATATGTATATATTTTAAAATTTCAATTTCAACAATTTAATAATAAACCATAATAATAATCATTGTACGCGACGTCGCACTAATCTGGATATGTATTATTAGACGGTGCGTTAGTAGTGGGCGTTGCAATAGATAAGATTTTTGAACGTAATCTGCATAACCTGTTCAGCGTATTAAAGGAAATTTTCAACTCTGTCGCCTAATGGAAAAACTTCCGCGCTATTAATTACTAACTACATTTACAAACGTAGGGCATCGAAAGTGGGACGCGCAAATAATGTATGATTAACATCATCAACAGTACAACCGGCGCAGACCGAATCATCGGCATGTCTAAACCTATGAAGATAGGACCACCCAAAAATCTGTCACGACCGGTCTGCGCGCTGTAGAAGTCGATATCGAATTTAAATAGTTTTAATCCATACGATATATCTGGAAGAATAGCGTAAATCTTTCTGCCCGTAATTAATTATCCCGCCATTTCGCGATTAAAAAAATATGTGTTTTTTTTTTTTTTAATTTTGATTTGTCATTAACAGAGAGATACCGCATCAAGCCGGTTAGAATGTTTCATTCTAGAACATCGTTTGTCTTCTATAGCCTCCTGTTAATTCGGCGCGAATTACATTATTAAAACTTTGTCAGAGAAATAAAAAAAACACCGTAAACCGGATGATTATCAGTTAATTTATTATTTACGTACACAATCGTGCGCTCTATGACGATACGTACGTATAGTTAAAACGACGTATTAAAATGCTATAATTGTTTATATACGCTACCACAGTTTATTAAACTAAACGCTACTACTACGAAAATGACTACGATAGCGACTATGCAAACGATTAGAAGAGAGGATGCAAAAAAAATTAGCGACGAACGCGACAAACCCTTCTCTACTCTCTTCTTCGTCATTCGTTAGCGATTATTTTATTGGATTTTTTCTGTCTCGGCTCCAGCACGATTTTAAATCCGTCCGCGCGTTTCAAAATAATGTCGGCTTGTAATTGCCAATCCTGTTCTTTCCTATTGTTGATAACTCGGAAATTACGCAAAATAGTGGATAGTAAAATTTTCAATTTCAACATAGCGTACTTTCGGCCTATATTATGTGACAAATTAAACGATTGAAAATTATAGCAAAATTCACGAACGGAAATAAAGTAAAAAAAAAGACGATAATAATAATTAATAATAAATAATAAATAATAAATAATAAATAATAATTAATAATTAATAATTAATAATTAATAAATAATAATTAATAATTAATAATTAATAATTAATAAATAATAATTAATAATTAATAATTAATAATTAATAATTAATAATTAATAATTAATAATTAATAATTAATAATTAATAATTAATAATTAATAAATAATAATTAATAATAATGTTCTTCTTTTACTCAATCCGTAGATTGATGGATACGAATCATGATCCTAGTCAGTTATCTTCTTTCCTGTCCTTCTTTGAAGAGGTTTTGCATAACTTGTTGCTCCTTCTATTATTTAATCTATATATATTAGCCTTGCTCTGTGTCGTTTTCCGTTTTCAATTATACGAAACTTGGATTGCGTCGATATAAGTGGCCTATCATCCATTTTATTCTTCTACTTTTTAGCTTACGGAATTAAGTCGATTCGTTTATAAAAAAAGTTTTCAGTTTGCCACATTTTCTGTCTAAGTAATTTTTCGTAATCTACGTCAGCGCCGAATTTCGAAGGCTTCTATTTTTTTATATATTTAGCGGTTGATCGATCCGTACATCATTATGTACGTACGATATTTATTAACAAAGTAAGTTTCTACTTTTACATTTCTCGACGTTAGTAACTCATTTTATTGAAGGTCATTTTTACTAGTCTAATTCCAGTCGATATCTGTCACTTCTTCCATCTTGTTTAATTATGCTACGCAGGTATCTCGATTTTTATTAACAAATTAACTACCGTTTTTTCTTCATTTATCGACATATTATACTTTTTTTTATTTTTTCCGTAATCGCTAGCTGTTTTTTCTTCGAGTTTCATTATTTCCCACGATTGCTACGTTATCCGCAAAACAGAACATCAACATCTTCGATCGTTCCACTTTAATGTGCCACTTATACGTTTCTCTTTAAAATCTTGCATCGTTATTTCTTCTGCCTATATATTAAAAAGGTCCCGGTGATGTAAACAACATCCCCTCGTATTTTTCTTCGCGCTCTTTACAAATATCCGATTTAGCAATGTCGAAACGTTTCGAGTAGGCTTCGTTATTTTCGCCCCCCCCCCGGTTAAAAATTCTGCGAAGTTATAATCGGTATAAAAATGTTTCGTTTTGTTATATTTATTTCTCCGAACTACATCCCGTGTCGCTTCACCTCAATTATCGTGTATTGCCGGCGTCGCAATATCTGTTTTGGTAACTCTTTTTCCGATCAAATGTATATTTTCCCACTCACGCTTTAATATTTCGATTTGGTTTATACCACTTTCACAATTTCGAATCTATTTTGCGCGATATCCGGAAATTGTTCCTATTATTAATATTTTCCTTCGTAATTTTTGGTATTTTATTATTTTTCTCGGAAAATTGGGAAATATATTTTCGGAGAACGGTAATAGATCTAAAAGTATTATTCTATCTTTTATATACTGAAAATATTCGAATATATGGTGAAATCTAAATTTTCTCGATCGTTTTCAAAAAGGTTACGTGATAAACGTAACAAAACATAAACGCGATATTATAATAACCGGATGTCTGTCGATGGTAAAGAATTACGAATACGAAGTTTGAAGCAATCGTTAGAAAAATTTTCGATTATCCGGATAAAAACTGAGAAAAGACGAACTATAAAAGTTAAAACAGATCTCTGCCAGAAGTGAAAATCAACAACACCGCGAATGAATGGACATATGTTTTAGAAATCGAATTAATAAAATTCTCGGTAAAAAACCAAACAGAAAACAAAAAGGAAACCGATGCAATAGAAAAGTTGTGATCTGAGAGTGAAGGTAAGAATCGTCATCGCGAAAATAGTCCATAATTCGTCAATTCGAGGGGAAAAAACGCACCAAGTTTATTTCAAATTATAAAAATGCGCCCGCCGGTAAAGTAGAAACAATCGAAAAATTTAATTATCCGGTGGGAAAGTAATTGAATTTAAATGCGCGAATAAAACACGTTTATTTTATGATAGAACAGAATTAACTACAACCATACCGACATAGAGTTCCCTGTCATTAACGACCCCATGCCGAAAGAAAAGAACGAAGGAAATATAAGAGGGCGATTGGAGCGGAATGGGAATAAATTAATGGGACAATTAGAAAAAAAAAAATTACCTAATTCGATTCTTTGACAAAAAGAAATTGAGGAGTAATATATTTGAAAAAAAATAAAAATAAACGAATGAAGAAGATTTTCAATTTGTTCGACGGGAAGTCAGAAAATTCCGCCGATTATACGACTGAAGAAAGAAACGAAACGCGCGTGAACATATGAAAAAGGAAATATAAAGGAGAGATTTAAGCAAAAGATCAGTTCGTTATGCAGGGTCGTGTGAATGAAAAACGTAACGAAAAAGATCGCAGAAATACGGCTGGATGACCGAAGATAAAAACATTCCGAAGAATGTACGGGTCAATGAAGAAAATGAAAGGGGTGCAAAAAAATAGGAACGCGTCTTTCGATTCACCGGAACCATTTATAACCAGGAGATCGATTTCCATTAATGCACAAAATTAGACGCTACAACGCGGCTATCACAGTGCGGGGTACTTAATAATAATCGATTCAACGGATCATTCGGTTAAAAATGAAAGAACGCGAAAGATACGGAGATAGATAGAAATTGTAATTTAAAAACGTTTCGAAATAATCATAATGGAACATAATTTGAGGATCGGTGTTCGTAGTTGGCCAAATTCCACATAAAGAATTTTCAAAAATTTGATATTGGAGAGTAGTGATTTTATGAATTTAACAAAACAAAATAAAATCGAAGTTAATCACTAAAAAAATTTTTTTTATTACATAAACACGAAGCTTTTCGACTATGAAGTCATTAAAATATATATATATATATATGTATATATGCAGGTAATATTCTACGCAATCTTATCGTTACTTCAATCTCCAGATGAAAAAAGAGAAAAGCAATATTAGGACGTTAATGACAATAACCGGTTATACTAAAAAAATACAGAAAGACGGATATAACGAATCTCATGTACCGCTTTTAATGTTTTTCAACTGTGTTATTTTCTTCACAATTTTGTTCTATCAGTCTGGATTTAAATATATATATATATATATATATATATATATAACTTACCGACGCAACTACGAGGACCGGCGCTAAATGGTATATAAGAATAGTAATGACGGCTTGCCGATCTTTCAGCTAAAAAGTTATCCGGATCGAACACATCGGCATTTGGATAAATATTCGGATTGCGATGTAGTTTGAAAGTTCCGATAACAACAGTGCAGTCGGCCGGTAAGATGACGTCTTTAGACGCTGCGATAACAAAGTTAGTTGAAATGAACGATTAATGATTTGTGGCTTTAACAACTTGGATTATTTATTTATATATATATATATATATATATATATATATATATATATATATATATATATGTATCATTAAAATATATATACATATAAGCTATTTTTTGTAATTATGCACATCGAAATTAAGGATTTTCGCACATTTTTTTTATTGATTTTTTTTAGTTATTGATTACAGTTTGATACAACATGTTCTCATCGGCACTATGATTAAAGTGTGTCCTCATTGCAAAGCTATGAAGTTTAATAGAGAAGCGAATGGAATCTGTTGCGCTACCGGAAAAATTAAACTGTCTCAACTTGAAGAACCTCCAGAGCCATTAAAAACTTTGCTTGATGGATATACCGCCGAATCAAAGAATTTATCTAACATCGTGAAATCTAAGAGTGCTACCACGCGTACTGCAATTAAAATAGGTGTGCCAATAATTATGATGCGAAATATTAACCAACCGAAACTTTACAATGGCATGCGACGTGCCGTAAAAAAACTAATAAGCAACGTCATAGAAGTAACAATTTTGACATGACCTTTTAAAGGTGAACTGTGCTTTTTCATCGCATTCCTACGATTCCAACGGATGTACCATTTTAATTTAAGAAACTGCAATTTCCGATTCGATTTACATTTGCAATCACCATCAACAAAGCTCGAGGCTAGTTATTAAAATTGTGCGATTTAGATCAATACTCACGTTGTTCCTCACATGGACAACTTGTTGCCTGTTGTAGAGTTGGCAAAGCAGACAATCTCTATATCTGTTCAAAGAATGGTATAACTAAAAATATTATGTACCCAAAAGTATTGCAAGTATTGTCAAATTAAACATATTCGAAATTTATGCTTTCTTCTTTTTCTTTCTGAGCCACAGCAAAGTGTGGCAAGGCACAGCTAGTATATATATATATATATATATATATATATATATATATATATATATATATATATATATATATATATATATGTATTAAATATCCTATAAATACGCTCACCGGGGAAAAACACTTTTTTTTTAACGATAAAAAGACGTTGTACATAATCTACCATCACCTTTAATCATAGTAGGAGATTGCAATTCTCATAGCCCTTCGTAGGGTGGTCAGTACACATGTAGTAGAGAAAGAATCTTAGAAGATTTTGTAGATAACCTTAACTTGTCAGTTCTAAACTCTGATCCAACTCATTATAATTTAAGTTAGAAAAAGTGGTAAACTTTAGACCTAGTTATTACATCATCTCAGATATCAAACTTCATATCAGTCTATTACCACCATGACTTAGCAAGGCGTGATCACATCCCTATATTAGTAACAGGGTTAATTATGAAACACATAAAGTGTATCATACATAAAATTGATCGAAATTACCGAAAAACAAATTGGGAAACATACTCCCATTTAAGGAAAAATACATGTCTTCCTTGTACTGAAAATATAAATTCGCAATTAGCAATTCAAACCTTTTAAAATCATCTAGTAAATCTCGCTTATCGTTGCACAACTCATCCTTCCCACAAAGAATCTCAAAAACGCAAAAGAGTCACCTGGTGGAACAAAAATTGTGCTGAGGCAATAAGGACTAGAAGGAAGGCGCTTAAACTGCTTAAAGCCCACCCTACAATGGAAAATCATATTACCTTCCAGAATGAACGAGCGAAGGCTAGATTTTTTATGAAGAAATCAAAACGACAATCATGGAAAGAGTTCACCTCAACTATTACATACAAAACTCACCCTTCAGTGATGTGGAATGAAATTAACTCACTCGAAGGAAAATACATGTTAAAATCACTAACACCAACCAAGTCGCCGCAGAATTTTCCAATCAGTTCGCAGCTGCTTCAAACAAGCATTTGCAATCATTTAATCACACAGCCTTACTCTGTATTGATGATGATTATCACGAACCTTATAATAAAGTAATAACATTAGAAGAGCTACATCACGCTACTCAGAATACAAAACCAGCAGCTGTAGGCAGCGATAAAATTCATATTAACATGCTTAAATTTGCTCCAAATCAAGTAATCTATCACTGGAACTTTTCAACCAATTTTGGATTACTGATACTTTCCCAGATTCATAGCAGAAGCGATTGCAATTTTAAAATCAAATAAAAATCCAACTCAACTGGAGAGCTATAGACCTATTTCCTTAACATCTGTCCTCTGTAAGATGTTGGAAAAAATTATAAATACCCGATTACAATGGGTCCTAATGTGGATTCCAAGATGGTGATCGACAGCAGACCTTCAATACCCCTTCAAAATACAATCATTGAAACATTCTCAAGAAACCAGCATCTATTAACCATATTCTATGATTTCAACAAGGCGTTTGACATAATCAATTATCAAAAAACTCTCCAGTAACTACTGAAATGGAACATATGCGGACGCACGAAAATTTTTATAAAAAATTTCCTGGAACATCGCAGGTTCCTTGTTAGACTAGGAGACACCGTGTCTAGCTCTCATGACATTATCAACGGTGTGCCGCAAGGATCGGTTTTAAGCCCAACACTGTTTAACATCGCAATAAATTCTATTGTTGAAGAAATACCTCCTTTAGTGTTCAAGTCTCTATTTGATGACGACTTGACAATATTTATCCTTTTCATCCACAAAAACTAAAGTAATCCACTTCTGCCGTATTCGCCATTGTGCTCATAAGTTTAATATTATCGTGGATAACAAAATATTAAATTCTACATCATCCACAAAATACTTATGTCTGATATTTGACGAAAAATTAAATTGGAAAATGCACATCGACTACTTGAAAACTAAATGTTCTGGACGATTAAACCTTCTAAGGAAACTACCTCACACAACATATGGCGCAGACAAAACGTTTGAGAATATATCGCTCACTAATAAAATCTAAATGCGATTATGGTTTCCCGGCTTATTCATCAGCTAAGCAATCAGTACTAACATTATTAAATCCAATTCACCACTCAACTCTAAGGTTAGTTTTAGGCGCTCTTCGGTCGACATCCATAAACAATCGGTTTTATGAAGCACAAGAATACCCTCCAGATCTACGCCAAGCTTACTTACTCCTAAAATTTCACACTCACATTGATACAAACCCTGACCTCCCCGTGCCCTTAACTTCTCTACCATCTGATCTTACTCGACCGTACTTAAAATCCATGCTCCAGTATAAAATCAAATTCATCCTACACAATAAAATATGTACCTCTTTACCTACCTTCTACATCCTTTTCCCAATACCGCCAGTCTCCTCCCATCCTTTATCCTTCGATACCTCTCTCCTGGAACTATGTTGTCCTACTTCTCAAAGTAGTCTACATTCCTCCTTTTGAAGATTTATAAAGGATTTCAATCATTACGACATCCTATAAACGAACGGTGCCAAACGAGACAACTACTGCATTTGCGTAGTTGTATATTCAAACAATGTTATTCGATTTCCGTTTCCACAAAACTTCAGCGTCCTTCCTACAGAGCTGTACGCAATTTCAATTGTTGTCGATGTGGTTATTAGAGAACTAAAAAACGATGCTGTTATCTACACCGATTCCTTATGCTCCATTAGAAGTCTTCAAAACAGTTCACACCACTAACATCCTTTGGCAAAATTCATCTTAGCCAACGCATCGGAGTTTATCGGAAAAATTATTCTCCTCCGGATTCCAGGGCATAACGTCGTGGGATCTAACGACAGTGTAGATGTAGCCGCAAAAGAAGCGTATCTAGTATCGCCTATTTCATCTATACCAATTCCAATGAAGGACTTCCTTCACACTATACGATCTAAATTATCCGACAGAGCAAACGAAAGATTTTCGAATCTGCAGCAATACAATATCAACTGGATAAATCCAACCACATGTCAGAACTCAAACAGGAGAAACGATCCTGTGCCGTGTACGCTCAGACCACACACTGCTTTACCACAAGCACTTATTTACTAATAGCGACCAACCGAAATATACTGCATGTATCCTTTAACTATTCCTCACTTGCTTATTACCTGTCCGCTTTATTCCTCCGAACGTACAACCGTAAACCTTCCAAATTCACTCCCAAATATTTTGCAGAATTTTCCTACATCCGAATTTAGACTCATTGCCTTCCTTCATTTATCCAGAATCTACCGGTTAATATAAATTCCTCCCGTGCCTTTGGCCTTAGTAACAGCACACGGCACGATTATCAACGAAAAATAATAATAAGAAGACGTATTTTATGCAACTTAGCTATAAATCTGATCGGTCGGTAAATGAGTACACCAGCCTGCTTTTGACCAAAAACCTTCCGGTTAAAGCAATGGAAGTTAACTTGGCTGTGGCACGTTGTTTGCCTGTAGCAAACTTCAGAATCGTTAGACGACGTCTCGTTACTAATTTTCGAGTTGATTAAGATCGTGTTTAATTTTCATTCATTCATCATAGTGCCGTGTCTGTTATCGAACGTTCTCTCTAACATGCTGGCCATCCTACGTTGATCTAAAATGCTCGGAACAAACTCGTCACTGGTAATAAATTGTATCAATCCGACGGATTCTGTAACCGGGTTGTCTTTTTTCTTTCCTGTGTTATTCTTCCTGTAATTTTCCCTGCATTAACACACGGAGCAGACTGTATCGTTTCGGGTGTCGCATTATCAAATTTTATTCCGTTACCGAAATGGTCATCTGCTAAGAGATGTAACGATTAATACGTTTAATGAGTCATATGCTTATTATCGAAAATTACGCGGACTCGTATACAGTAGAAATTGAATGACATAATTGGTGAAGTATAATTTGGGTTCAAGAATGATTTTAGAACTCATGAAGCAATAATAGCTACTCATGTTCTTGTTAAAAAATGTCTAGATAGATTAAAACCCGTTTATCCCTTTTATCGATTACGAAAAGACATTTGATAATGCGAACACGACATTTTATTGATACGGTTACCGAGTATAGTACAGAGTATAATGTACTCGCAGCAAAGATTAACATAATAAAAACTGGAATCAAACAACGCATGGCTAAAGTAAATGAGTCGACAACTGAATACATTAAACTATTGAGAATCTATAATATTATTTAATTTATATTCGAAAAAAATTTTCGAAAGTTCGTTGGATGGAGTAGACTATCAGGGGATGAATAACGTCAGGATATGCCGATGACGCAGTTTTTTTTTGCCGATAATGTGCGCGATCATACATGCTGAGAAAAAATAGATCAAACAAGCAAAGAACTTGGACTTGCGAAAATATACAAAAAAACTAAATTTATGGTCATTAGTAAAAAACATGCACAGTATAGTACATCTAAGTATCGCGTATAAAGAAATTGAGAAAATAACGAAATTAAAATATTTAAGAATAGAACTCGAACTATATTTCAAAAAATTAAACAATCATTGTGCGATAGGGAAATTAATATTTAGCTTTCGAGTGTTATTAAAAGAATTTTAACTTTTACAGCGGAAATAATAAAAACAAAAAAATTAAACAAAACGAAAATCGTTTACAGGGGTGGGTGGGGGTTAGTTGTATTTCACACACACCACCGTCTCATCTCGTGATTTAACCTGTACGTTTGCGTATGTGTGTGTATGTGTTTGTGTTTGTGTTTATTCAAGTAAATGTATGGATAAGGTTTTTTCTTTTTCATAGTTTGGCACCTCTCCGCTGTGGATACGACTTTCATTGATTTCTAATCGGTCCGTTATTTGGCTGTTTTCCGACGGAATTTCGAATGACGTTTATTCGAACGTGAGTTGGCGAACGTCTCCAATTCTATTTTAACCAGCTACCGCCATTGTAATAATAATAATAATAATAATAATAGTAATAATGTATACAGAAGATTCGGTTGTGATAGCATACTTTCGCTTCGATATAATTCTTAATTCTGTTCACATTGTCCCATCCGATGTTCTTATTTACGACATGGCTAAAACGGGTAAATAAAATGCGACTGGCTGATAGGACAGATACATAGCGAATGAACGGGTGGGATGTATTGGATGATATAAATTAAGCCCGAGGTTGTAGTTAAAAAGTAAAATAAGTAATTTACAAAAAACAAAAAAAAAAAAACGGAGAAAAATTTAAAAACATAAAATGGTTCTTAGACATTTTAGTAGATATAATCCTTTCAGTTATACACTATAAAATGTTGACGCAAAACTGTAAATTTTAAACAGTTGTTTATTATGCAATACTCCTTTTTTAGGTGAACTATAGATAATAAATTGGGACATTTCATGTTAAGCAGAATATAAAACATTTGGTTCGAATTAAAATTTGATGTACCATATAATGGACATCAGGACTGAAAGGGATAATTAATAAGAATGGCAAAAATAATTATTACAAATTGAAATAGAAATACGTTACATATTCTAAGAATAATTATAATATTTATCTAGATTTACATATATATTTATGTACGTGAGTGAGTTATATATATATATATATATATATATATATATATATATATATATATATATATATATATATATCATCGTAAGTTTGCCCGTCCTAAGACCGATTGTATTTCACGGTGAGTAACTTCCAGTCCAACCGATTCTCTGCGGCTCTTCTCATTTTCCAGTATTGTGTTTACCTATATCATGCAACAATGTTGCCACGAAAGTGTTTCACGGTCTACCACGACTTTCCCTGGAATCTGTCCTTCTATTACACGCGTAACAGACCACCGTGTCGGAGTACATGCCCCATTCAGGTTAATCTTCTTTATCGAATATAATAAGATCCGTTTTTCGTCAATTCTTGGGAGAACTTCTTCATTCGTAACTTTTTCAGTTCAACTTATTCTTTGTATCTTCCTCGGACGCCAAAAAGACCGAAATTTTTTATCATTCCTTTCGTTCAGTGTCCACGTTTCAGTACAGTAAAACGCTACAGGCCGCACGTATGTTTTCACAATACGTTTACGTAGTTTTAACGGTATTGACTTTTGGCATAATACGTTTCGCTTTTCTTGCCAGGCTAGCTTGGCTAATCTAATTCTCGAGTTTATTCCTGTATCGCAATACAAGTCTTCCGTTATTATTTGAATCTTTGCACTTGTTGAATATTTTCTGACGACCATTAATTTCCAGAGTTATGAACGATCGGCATGTTTACTAAACATCATGATTTTAGTTTTATCAACATTTATTTCTAATCCAAATTGCTTTCCTCTATCACTTATGGTCCGTACCATTTTATGCAGTATTTTCGCAGACTCAGCAATTATTCATCTGCAAATGATATCGTTTGAAGTCTTTCTCCGCCTAAGCGAATTCCATATGTGGTTTCTGCTACAGTTAATATAATGCGCGAAAAGTATATTTTGAATAAATATAAGTATATATATATATATATATATATATATATATATATATATATATATATATATATATATGTAAGTGTTAATTTAATATATATAATTATTAACGAAATATAGTACGAAGTACTTTATGAAATGAAATGTACTTATGATATATTTTTTATTTTGTTTACAGAACACTAAGGCGTACACAATAGCAAAACGCCAATTACAGTGTATGTACTTACAGAATAATTATAAAATAAAAGTATGAACAAACATAAAACTAAACCACACTCACACAACACTCTAATTAACATAAATAATATTAAAAATGGAAAAATCATTAATACCAAATAATAATAATAATAATAATAATAATAATGTTTCTAATGAAACACAATACCTATATACAGGCACATATCTGAATAAAACAAAAAACGGAAATACCAATCATACACCCGTATCCCTATGTAAATTCCTCCTTCGAGATATGCATATAAATACATACTGATTCGCAAAGACAAAAAACAGGACTCAGTACAAATCATACGCGCATATTCCGGTCGAGTCCACGCATAATTACGAATTCACAAGGGCAATAAACGGGAATTTATTACATCAACGGAGAACTTACTGCAAAGGTAAGAACTGAAATATTGGAGTTTAATGAGAAAAAATGTATTATATACAAATTTATTATCAAAATGAATATCTAACTGTAGATGAATGTTCAGTATGCGATTATATAGACGCAAAAGAATTGGTGAATTATAACACCTAGATTTGTACGAGCATGTGGTTCATAGAAAACACGATGTGACATACTACTACTAACGTTGCTGGACTAGATTTGTAGTTAATAAATAATTGTCACCTACACGAACGATACAAAGATCATACAGAAACTTCAGCTTACGTATCTTGCTCGTAGCAATCGAGGGTTCAATATTTAGAAAATCACATAAAATATTATAACTCAAAAGTGCAGGATAGACACTAAGCGTGACGATAATAAATACACTTCAAAAATTGAAATTGAACATTTTCCATCATACGAATGTATTTACTATAGAAAGCATACCAATATATATGTGTGCATATATATATATATATATATATATATATATATATATATATATATATATATATATATATATATATATATATATATATATAAGTACATACATATATGCCTGTATTACTTACGTAATTTTACTTCTTGTTTAATTTGTCGAGCGATCATTGGTACCGGTGGATACATGCGTAATGTTTCCATAATGCACCTTTCCAAATATTTCATTTCTAATGTATCTTGGAATGTTACGTTCCTGTCTGAATCTCCGAAAATTGAATCTAGCTCTTCAACCACTTTATTCTGAAATCGATTACATATATATAATATAGAGTGACCTAGAGAAGACGGATGGTTTTGTTTGTTGCTAATACTACTACAAAGCAAACCGCGTGCTCCATCTTTAGTGTAAAAAGGAGAGATTTAGTTTTATCTAGTTTCGGTTATCATGTCATCCTATAACGAGAAGAAGCGCCTGTTTTACGTGGAACGTTATTTTCGGCGTGACTCGCTCACGACACTGCAAAGATAGTTCCCGAAAAGAATTCAAAGTATTTTTTGCAGGTATACCTTAAAAGCCGCATTTATGAAACACGCCCGAGAAATTTGGAACACCTGAAAACTCAGATTTCTGAAGAAATTTCAACAAATTCAACGACTGCTCTTAAAAGTCTTCGGAAATTTTGTAAAGACCGAATGAATGTATCGTTTGCAAATGACGGTCATCTGAACGATATTGAGGTTGCACAAATGATTGTAAGCTAATCTAGACGGTTTTCCTATTTTTAAATAAAATTTCATTCAAAAATTTTTAGTCGAGTAGTTATTAAAAAAACAACAAAACCGTCCGTCTTCTCTGGGTCACTTTATATTATCATTTGATTGGAGGGAACGTGTTTATCTTCTATTTACTTATCCAGAATTAGAGAAGAATTTCGTTGCACTTGACAAAACAAATTTGTATAAAACCTTTTTTTTTTTTTTTTATTTTTCTAAACAAAAGAAAAAACCAAATAATTATAAGTATTTCAGGATAATCGGAAATATGACACAAAGTCAGCGGTTGTGAGGTCGTCTCTATGAACGCGAAAATTAGAGGACACCGTCTCCAATTAGGACTCTATGTAGAAGTTATGTGCGAATATTTTGAAATATAAGTAATAAGTAATATCGGTAAATAGTAGGAGAAAATATATAAGAGTGGGGGGACAAGTTAAATAGTTATATTGCTATTAACAGTAAAATAATCGAATAGAAGAAGAATTCGAGTTAAATAGGATATATTAATATGAAAATAAATATACAAGGAAATCAACTGGTTATAAAGCCTAACAACACGTTGAGGATGGTAGTATGGACATTATCGAAAAAGAAGCGATCCGTATCGACTACCACGTCCACACCGGACGGATTAGAGCAAAAAGAAACAACGAAAAATACGAATTTCATATAACGACCGTGGAAGCCGATTACTGCCAAAACGTACTCTGCATATTATTACACTAAACCCACCTATCATATTCTGTTTGATCGGAGTATTGAGTTTGTAAAACCAAGCTTTGAGGTAATACAGTGCTGGTTAGATTTAAATTTGTAAGCAAACTGACCCGAATTCTTCTCAATATTTTATACGAACACTTTTGATAATAGTCTCTCGTTCTTCTTCAGTGCCATGGTCGATCTCGTTCTTAGGCTCATCCATTGGTAAAATTCTCTATACGCGTTCCTATCTCGAGTTGTGTAAAACAATTCTTCAACGCTGCAGTTTATCCACGTTTGTAATTTTTGAAACCAAGACGCGTTCTGCTTTGTCCAACTCTCCTTCTTCCTTCTACCATCTCCATTTTTATATTCTGTAAAAGTGTGTATTTATACCCACGCATCGCACGACCGAAATATCCCGCTTTTCTTTTTTTTTTTTATCAATATCAAGCAATTCTTTTTCTTTTATCGTTATTCGTAGCAATTCAACATTTGTCATCTTTTTAGTCCACGGCATCTTAAGTAAACGGCGATAGCACCAAAACTCGAACGCTTCTAATCTGTTGAAAGTTCTGGACGTCAGTGTACGCGTTTCTACATCATATAGTAGCACCGACCAGACATAATATTTCATAGTTTTGAATCTTAAGTCAAGATGTAAGTCAATTTTATTCATTTTCACGAAGCCAGTGCGCGCGCCTGCTCAATGCGACATCTAATTTCTCCGTCCGGATTTCCATCCTTATTAATCCAAGCACCGAGATATTTGAAATTATCAACTTGTTCCATTTGGCGATTGTTTATCATTATATTCGCAGGGAGCTGATAATTATTACTTTAGTTTTCTTCGTGTTAATTAATAATCTACATTCTCCACCGCTTGTACTAATATAGCCGAGTCTTCTGCGCTTTTGTATTAAGTAGATCAATATAAGGAGGGTACGAAGTAAAAGTAATACCTGAGTGACCAGGAATGCATTTCTCAATCGCTATACTAACATTATGTAACACGTATTCTAAGTATAATTAGACGAATATGAGGATTAAACGATGAGGATTTCAAAGCTATAGTGTATATATATATATATATATATATATATATATATATATATATATATATATATATATATATATAATTATCGTTATTATCATCATCATCGTAATTCTTACCTGTATATCTTGCCTGATACCCATCATACAAAGGAAAAAGCTGCTACCGGCTGCAGTTGTATCATGCCCCTGGAATAATAATAATAATAGAATACTGCTGTATAGTACTTGGTTCTATTCTGGCTTAGAGTTATGTTCTGAATATTACGTTACTTATGTTACTCAATAAATATATTTTCGATAAGTATACAAGTTATCGACATTAATGACATTGCACGATAATATTTATATACGCATATTATACACACAAACACACACACACAAACATATATATATATATATCTGAGCAAAATGAATAAATTAATTAAATTCTGAACTTTTCGTTGCGAGGTATAATTTTCTTCTACTTCTTTGTATAATCAATTTCGGATATAGAGCTTAACCACCTTTCCAGGAATACGCCATTATTTGATTGGCGTTTTTTCTTTTTTTTAATTCCAATTCATAAAAAAACGATGGGGGGTAAGTATATTTCGTAATGAAGTACAAATACTGTAGAAATAACAGATTGTCCAAAACCTATCAAATTAATTTTATGGAACTCTGAATAAACTGTTTTACAATTTTATAAGATTAAATTAATTTGTATACAAATACTTAGGCTAGGTGCACATTTATTCTATTATGTTGTATTTGCAATGGTGAAAGTATTAACAATTTTAAAAACAGTTTAGTTACTAATTGATCAGCTCTATTATCGCTAAAATCTTTATTACAATGATTACAGCCGGAAAGATATTAACAGTATCTCGGTAGAGTTACATCGTTACACACAGTTGTCGGAGTGTGCGATGTTATACCTGTATAAATGTAATCTTTTTAATAAGCCGTTATGGCCCGTAATAAATTTCGCATATTAAAAAAATTAAGTGTAAACGATGTATTACTGTTTTCAATGTACGGGGAATTTTTTTTAGCTATTTATATTCATTCCGCGGTGATTGAAATTTATCTGTATATAATGCTTATCTAATGTACAAAACTATTTAAAAGTTTTAATTTCACGAATGAGAAATAAGGTTATCGATATTTTACAATATCGATTTCGTGATCTGAATTTATTATTATTTTTTTATTTGAAAAATATCTTAATACGTTTCTCTATATCTAAATTTAATGATTTGATTCCTGCAATGACAAAATACTTTCTAAATAACTGGTAGTTCTGTAGGATTTAATGAATTTAATCGTTATAGTTATTTGAAAGCTTATTAATATGTTCTGAAATTTCCTTATTTTTAGCATAGCTTTATATATATATATGACGCCGCCATAAAAAATGTTGGGTAACGCCTACACTTTTATATAATGTTATTCCCTTTTTGTAATTTAAACGAGTATTATTATTATTATACAATTTGGATTAAAAATTTATTTATTTCGCTAGTAATGTATTTTAGAAGCGAGAATAAAATTTTAGGTTGTTATCTATACACCTATTTATTTAATACTAATATTCAATCCTTTATCCTTTAATTTTTTATTAACCAATATATAATTTGACTTGAAATCGTTTATATGTAAATGATTTTAATCAAATTTGCGATTTCGGTATAAACTAGGATTTTTTTTAAGGCATTTTCATACACTTGTCAGCAATTACCATTGCGATATCATCTAAAAATGTAAATACGTTCAGATTGTTTGGAAATCTGATATGTCTTAACTTCTGCCTGGAATAATTCTGATTCTAAGACGCTTTAGTCTGGTCGAATATTTCTATTTTGACGATGTAAATAAAACGAGTTATTTAATGAAATTTTAAATTTAAAAATAAATACGAAACAAAATTAAAGTAAATTTATCGCGCCGTCAAGCATAAAAAATACACTAACGCGCTCTTATGGACTAGTCGGTAATTTATTATTTCGACGATAGACTTTGAAATAATAATAATAACAGTAACAATAATAGTAATAATATTAACAATAAAAATAAATAATAATAATAAAATTTTTAAAAGTTAATAAATCTTTAAATAATATATATATATATATATATATATATATATATATATATATATATATATATATATATAATAATTGTGGGTGTACTTACTTCAAACATGATTGTGTCCACTTGTTCGCGTACCTCTTTATCAGTTAAGACAACGCCATTTTCGGCACTTTCAATTAATAGATCTAAGAACGCTAATCGTTTCTTTTCTCCTATAAAAACGTCCGGGTTTTAAACGGCCATAGTAATTAATTAGTCAGAATTATTAGAATTAAGATTGGATTGTAAATCACTAAAAGTAATACCTCATTCTTCGAAAACTATCGAAAATTAACTTTTTTTTGTCGGGTATCATGTACTGCTGCTATGGCCAAGAGCACTGTGAGATAATTAATGGATATTATGTAAAGTTGATCATATCTATATTTCGGAGAGATTGAAGAACTGTTTGCGCTGCAATTGGATTATCCGTTAATGTATTGTAACCAGGGGCGTATTACCCCCAATGCCAAGAATGCCATGGCATAGGGCGACAAATTTTGGGAGGGCGGCATGTAGGACCAAAAATAAATTTTGTTAACAAAAAAAATTAATTTTTTTAGTTTTAAATCAGATATATTTATCACAAAAAATACAAGTAATTATTTTATAGTACAATTTTTCTTGACTTTCTTAAGGCGAATTCTTCGATCAAATTATTTTCGATGCATAACAACCAACATATTTGAGTAACAAAATTTTGGAAAATCGATGGCCTTACATGGGGCGGCACCACTTGTGTGGCGTAGGGGCGACAAAAGTTGAAATACGCCCCTGATTGTAACTGAAATTTCGAGGTCGGTATGTAGAGTCTTGTGGATACTTAAGTAAAAAATGTCTTAGTGTTAATGGTGTCTCGACGCAGCGAATGGTGAATCTATTTTATTTATAATGTAGCCAAGAGTCAATGCAGTGTGACCAATAGACGAGATGGAAAAATGGCTAAATATTTTAGTAATTTCAAAGTTTTAATCACCGAGACCCGTAGACGATCGTGTCGCATTTCGTAAATAACGATTTAGGAAATCGCCTTTTTTTCAAAATTCTATTTTAACTATGTTTACCAACATGAAATAGAATGAAGTTTTTCTTTAATAGCGTTGATTAAAATTCGTCGTATAGCGGTAGTGTCGATCGGGTTATTATAATTATTTGTTCTTTTTAAAATAATAATAAGCAAAATCGTGCGTTTTAAAAATTATTTTTTAATTTATATAATTAGATTATTAGGTCGTTTCATTTTACAAAATTACTATTATTTCGACGTTTATTTCGTTTCGAGTGTCTCGTATTTTCCACGCCTCGGCGATCGAGACCAGTGGCGTAGACTTGATTGAAGAGGGAGTTCAAACAAAACTAAATTATAACGGTAAACCCAAGTTAAACTTTAAGTAAATAATCAAAACTCAAGTAGGTTAAACCCCAATAAGCAATCCAACTCGCCGGAGTTATTTTTATACTTATTAGACGTCGAATATGTAATTCTATTAGAAGCAATAAGAAATATTTAACGTCGCTGGAACACATTAAAAGTACGTTATCGAGGACACAGATGGTTACAATAAAAAAAAAAATAAACGTTAAATAATGATTTTATATTTTTCGAAGGAATAATATATAATTAAATTTAAAATTTAAAATCTATTCTTCGCGTTTTTCTATAAAATTTCTTCTAGTACTTCCTAGATTACGAAACTATTTATTTACTTCAAAAACGACGAAATTTAAATAAATGGAAATAAAAAAAAAAAAACACAAAATAGGTTTAACAAATGCAAAATTTAACAACCAATATATATTTTCTTACTATCAGATTGATTCGAGGGGGGTTAAGACGCCAAAACCACCCCTGGGTACGCCACTGAGCGAGACCGTTAGAACTCCTTGAGCTTGTTGGTTTTTTTTTTTCTCTACGTTTTAATAATTGTTTCATCGTTAATTTATTTATTACTTTAGTTATTTTCAAATTTACTCATTACTTTAGTCGTTTAAAATACGTATATCGCTAATGAATATAGTTTTTATGAAAACCTCGTCTATAGTTTTTAGACGACGAAAAAGGTCGAAATGGCGTATCGGCAGACCGTGTTAAAAATCCGATTTTTTGATAGGAACGAGATTAGTAGTGAAAATCTATTCAGATTAAGCAAACGATTTTTTTTTAATTCGTAGGAAGCAGACAGTTTTATCGAGAATCGAGGAGTTCGCGTTATTTTTAATAATTAAATAATTTATTCGTTAAGTTATTTGTTAAAAGTCACATTTTTATAGTCTTTTGTTCGGTAATGATAAATTTTTTCTGCCGAAAGTGAAATCTTTATATTATTGACGCTACCGCTCTCTATCGGAAGTTCGCATTATTTATTTAGATAGCGGCGGTGTTGAAATTACCGGTTAAGATTTAGTTTATCAAGCTTTTGATTTTCTCCGAAAATAAAAAATTACCGGTCATTTCTATTAAAATGTGATTTTTGAAAAAAATCACTTTTTTCGGATGAAGTGATCTACAATTCTCCCAGGATTAATTTACAAATACCGGTGGATAGTAATTTTATATTAAAGACGCAATTTTTAATGTTTACAGCGCATCCGACCTTAAAATGTTAAACCTACAGAATGGGTGGAAGAAACTATAGCCTGAACCTGCAATTATCTACTAAGGGAAAGTTTTGCAATAATGGCCTGCTTAATAATATTAAAGAAGTAACAGATTAGTTAAACAAGATGAAGGTTTTGAAATTTTGACTGTTCAAGATATTGTATCTAACGTTCAGCCGGGCCAATAATGGTGAAATTGATAATGAAAATCAAAATCTAAAACTCAGCAATTAGCCATTCGGAAGCTGATGTTAACGAAGTGCTTCGATCGGTCTACACAGATCCTACTTCTAGAATAAATACGGAACATCGCCGTAAAGAAAGCTCGAGCTGCGATGAAACGGAAGAAAGTTAGCGACTTGTTTAAAGATATAAGCCGATTTGACATAGAGACAGTTTTTCTGAGGTAATCGTACTGTATTGCAATATGTTATACGAAATTTCTAGATAAAAATACGGTACTTTAAATGTTATCCAATTAATCATATATACATATAATAAATCGTTGATACCAATAAGAAATGGAGATATTGAAGACAATGCTTTTAAAATGGAAATATTGAAAACCGCGGAAAATAAGCTTGGAAAAGATAGAAAAATCGCAAGGAAGCCCTGGATTTCTGAAGAAATAATACAAAAAATTGATGAAAGACGGAAATACAAAAATAGTAAATCGCGAGGGCTTAAAATAAAGTATAATGCGATAAGAAATGAAATAAACCGATTGTGTAAGCTAGCGAAAGAAGATTGGTTAAATAGAAAATGTTATGAAATAGAAAAAGAATTCAATGAAGGAAGAATTGATATGGGTTATAAATTATTAAAACAAAATATGTATAAAACCAGATATAGATCAACAACTATTAGAGATATAAACGGTCAGTTATTAATAGAGGATCGTGAAAAAACTCGAAGGTGGAAAGAATATTTGGAAGAGTTATATAATTCAAATGAAGATAACAATGCGAGTCAAGATGAAGAAAATGAAATACTAAGAAGCGAATACGATAAAGCTCTAAAAGAAATACGGAATAATAAGTCAACGGGTATTGATAATTTTCCGATTGAGCTAATAAAAGCAGGAGGAATACAGGCAAATAATTTTCTATACGAGCTGATAAGAAAGATATATAAGAATGAAACAATACCGATGGATTTTATAACAGGAAAAATAATTGCAATACCAAAAAGAACGAACTCGGATAAATGTGAAGATTTTAGAACATTAAACTTAATAAGATATTGGTAAGAATATTGTATACAAGAATAGTAAATAAAGTAGAAATTGTATTAGGAGATGCTCAGTTCGGATTTAGGAGACGTGTAGGTACTCGCGAAGCAATTCTGGCACTAAGACTGTTAATCGAACAAAGATTTAGAATCGGAAATTCACTTTGTATTGCATTCATAGATATACAAAAAGACTTTGATAATGTCAATAACAATATTACAGAAAACGGAAATAAACAAGAAGGATATTAAATTAATATATAAATTATACAAAAATCAGGAAGCAATGATACACATATGTGAACAGAGAAGTTAAAATATTGAAAGGAGTTAGACCGATATTATTCAACCTGTATATAGAAGAAATAATGAAAGAAATTAAAGAAAAAACAAAGAAAAACGGTGTAAAAAATACGAAATAATATGCACATTACAATTTGCCGATGATCTAGCTATTCTAGCGGAAAATCAAAATCAATTGAAGGAAACATCAAAAGTAATGAAAGATGTATTTCGGAAATATGGAATGCAAATAAATAAAAATAAAACAAAAATTATGATATGCGAAAAAAATAACAGTCGAAATAAGTGCAGATATTGACGGTGTTAAAATACAAGAAGTGAATGAATTTCATTACTTGGGTAGTAAAATCACCAGAGATGGCAGGTGTAGACATTAAAAAACGGATCAATCAAGCAAAGCAAGTTTTTTACGATCGGAAAAATATTTTAACCAACAAAGCTATAAGTACAAATTTGAGGAAAAAATTTTTAACCTTATTTGTTTGGAATGCAGCGTTGTACGGATGTGAAACATGGATGATTGGAAAGGCGGAGAAAAAAAACATAGAAGCCTTCGAAATATGGTGCTATAGGAGAATGCTGAA
The DNA here is from genome assembly GCA_032883995.1 of Coronaproctus castanopsis. NCBI lineage: Eukaryota > Metazoa > Arthropoda > Insecta > Hemiptera > Monophlebidae > Coronaproctus > Coronaproctus castanopsis. Next base: position 34,342,996 of record CM065054.1, on the reverse strand, counting down.
AATAAGATGGACCGATAAATTAACAAATGAAGAGGTGTTAGGAAAAATTGGCGAATGAAGAACATTATGGAAAAAAATAATAAAACGAAGAACTAATACGATCGGTCACATTTTAAGACGTGAAAGCTTATTAAAGATAATTACAGAAGGACAGATGAATGGGGAAATCAATATACACAGCAAGTAACAGAAGACACTGGTAGCACAGGATATTATGAAGAGGAAGGCAGAAAACACCGTCAGTTGTGGAAGAAATTAGCAAACCAGTCTTAGGACTGATGACTACATGATGATGATGATATATATATTTTTTAATTTCTTTTCTAAATGATTTACAATATGGTATAGTACTACATATGTAATTTGTAATGAAATTTCCGTTATCCGTCACAGGCCCGGTCCCGAGGGTGACGGATAAGTTTTAAAGTATTTTCCTTTTTTAAATATGACGAATGTGTTTCGTTTGCGTTACACAAAATGTAAAAATGCGTATGCGCAATGCCGTATTAAATGATTCGAGTCCCGTGGACACAAACAACGTCGTTTGGGGGGCCTTATAAGGAAGAAAAAATTCGGAATTTAAAAATTATTACGTCGACAAAAATATACACACAAAAATACTTTTAAAAAATTTATCAATTTAAACGAAATTATTCGTACTGTCGAAAAAAATATAACAGTCTTATTATTAAATCCGAATCGACTCAATTCGAATGAGGGACGTTTCGAAATAGTGATTCAATCGGATTTAATCCGACGACTATTACGCTTACCTATATCGTCGTCTACGTCTAAATCGTCTTTTAAACCGGCTGCTTGACCGTACGAATTTCCCCAAATGGTTTCCGGTTCTTTCGGTTTTTTCTCTTCTTCAACCTTCGATACGACCGGTTCTTCTAATACTTCCGTAGCAGTTTCGCCTTTTACATTAAATTCCACTTGTTTATCCAACAATTGCTTCTTTTTCTTTTCGTATTCAGTCTTTTTAACGTACAAAACCTAAATTGCATATACACATATATACATATATTATATGCAACGCAATTTCAAACGATATTACACCAAGATAATTCGACGAAATATGCTTAATTCCTGTATTCGTTCTAGCTAATTCCATTCTTTTACCTCCTCTAAGTGACTTTCCCGGAATTTTACCTAAAAAGCTCCATTCATCGTTTCATATTGCCCATTAATTGAAATCAGTTGTCTTTGCACATACTCGATTGGTTGGTCACTTGATCTGTCCACAGAATTCTTAACATGCATCTATATGCCACATTTCAACAGCGTTAATTCCTCTTTCGCAGTTAGCATTTATTGTTCAGATTTCCGCTAAATAAATCAACCCGTGGACCAAACAAAGCGGCGTAGTATTCGTTTTTTTCCCGTTTCTAAGTCCATCTTTCTGTTTTTTAGAATTTTTTCTAGATTTCCAAACGCCTATGCCCGGCTTATTCGGCCAATTATTTCTTTCTTATCATGCCCATCTTTTGTAGAAATCCTAAATATTTATAACGTTTCACATTTTCTGATTGTTTTCAGTTTTGTCTCTCTCTAGTTTATGTCTGTTGAATTTCATGATCGATGTATATAGAACAAGAAAGCCGTAACAAAAATAAAATAAAGATTATGATGATAGAAAAAAATAAAAAGTCACAAAATCTACAGATACTATCGAGTGTAAAAGTTGTAAGCGAGTTTATATACCGATTTACTGATGATGGCGGATGCGATAAAGAAATAAAACGTAGAATCACATTAGCAAAAAATCTGAAATGGCTCGATTACATAAATACAAAAATAAAATCCAGACTACACTCCTATATTCTCGTTATTCCTATATATATATGGAGCAGAGACGCGGACCTTACGAGAAGCAGATAAACGAAAACTCGATGCGTTCGAAATGTGGAACTGGCGTAGAATGCTAAGAATTCCATGGAAACGCACAAATAATTCGATTATAGATCAATTAAGAATTAAGCAATATCCGATATTTGCAAAGAAAAAAATTCTTAGAATACTACGGACACGTTATGAGGAGAAAGGGAACGACAGTTTAGAAAAATAAATTTTAACTGCACCAGAAAATGGAACAAGACCACCAAGACGGTTGACGGACGCGGTAACAACGCTGGCTGGTCAAAATAGAAGTCGTTGGAGACAACTCTAGTACACGATCTGCAATACACAAGAGGTCACGATGAGCAGTTAAGGCACCACTTATATGCAACGCAGATGCGCATGCATATGATGTAATATGGAGCGAGGTGATATATGTATATATATATATATATATATATATATAAGAATCAGAATTAAAAGTGTTCTACCAGCTGATCAAATTTCATGTTATAAAAGAATCGAGAAATAATTTGGAAAACAAAAATTTATTTTTGCTCTAATTCGCATAATTTCATTACTGTTCGTTGCTGAGCATTATACACATATACATATATATATATACATATATATATATATATATATATATATATATATATATACATATATATATACATATATATGTATATATATATATATATATATATATATATATATATATATATATATATATATATATATATATATATATATATATATACAACCTCTAAGAAGAAGAAATTAAGTGATACAAATTTTTTTGAAAACGACAAATATCGTACAAAAATAATAAAACATTAATTTATAAATTAATAAAACTTAAATTTATTTTTCGTACTTTGTTTTTTTTTTTCAATTATTCAACGGATTTTGGGGGAAGGTTACCACCGTTGTTATAAACTACTGCTTTTCGCATATCAATTTGTTAGTGGGCGCGTGTACAAGTGTCGACCGGTATTTATTTGAACAAACTTATTACCGCGGTATAAAATCCGACACGGGCTTATTTTAGATCGTGAATTATTCCGTTTGCGCATTACCTTGACGATATACTGAAGCAGATCAGCTTACTCGCAATTAAGAAACGATGATAAGCGACATTTATTTTCATTATCAATAGTAGCCATTGTACTACGGAAAAATTATTTACTAACTTTTATATTTTAATTACATTATTTAATTAAATTTAATTACATTATTTTATCTCGGATAACAAAATATTAAATTCTCAAAAATATTTAGGCCTGATAATTGACGAAAAATTAAATCGGAGAATGCACGTTAACCACTTGAAAAACCGAATGTTCTCGACGATTAAACCGTCTCAGGGAGCTATCTCACACAACATATGGCGCAGAAAAAACGTCACTTTTGAGAATATATCGCTCACTAATAGAATCTAAATACGATTATCGTTTCCCGGCTTATTCATCAGCTAAGCAATCAGTACTAACATTATTAAATCCAATTCACCACTCAGCTCTAAGGTTAGTTTTAGGCGCTCTTCGGTCGACATCCATAAACAATCGGTTTTATGAAGCACAAGAATATCCTCCAGACCTACACCAAGCTTACTCCTAAAATTTCACACTCACATTAATACAACCTTTAACCTCGCCGTGCCCTCAACTTCTCTACCTCCTGTACTTACTCGACCATACTTAAAATCTATGCTCCAGTATAAAGTCAAATCCATCCTACACAATAAAATAAGTACCTCATTACCTACCTTCTACAGCAACATTCTTTTCCTAATACCGCCGGTCTCGTCCTCGATTTCCGCTGTCACAAAACTTCAGCGTCCTTTCTACAGAGCTGTACGCAATTTCAATTGCTGTCGATGTGGTTATTGGAGAACTAAAAAACGATGCTGTTAACGGCACCGATTCCTGGAGCTCCGTTAGAAGTCTTCAAAACAGTTCACAGTATCGACACCCTTTGGCAAAATCAATCTTAGCCAACGCATCGGAGTTTATCGGAAAAATTATTCTCCTCCGGATTCCAGGGCATAACGACTTTGGATCTGACGGCAGTCCAGATGCAGCCGCAAAAGAAGCCTATCTAATATCGCCTATTTGATCTATACCAATTCCAATGAAGGACTTCCTTAACATCATACCATCTAAATTATCCGACAGAGCAAACGAAAGATTTTCGAATCTGCAGCAATACAACATCAACTGGATAAATCCACCCACATGTCAGAACTCAAACAGAAGCAACGAAGTGGTCCTGTGCCGTGTACGGTCAGGCCATACACTGCTTACCCACAAACACTTATTTACTAACAATGACCAACCGAAATGTATTGCATGCAATATACCTTTAACTATTCATCACTCGCTTATTACCTGCACGCTACGTTCCTCCGACCGCAAACCTTCCAAACTCTCTCCCAAATATTTTACAGCATTCTCTTACATCCGAATTTGGACTCCTTGCCTTCCTTCATTTATCCAGAATCTACTCGTTTAATATAAATTCCTCCCGTGCCTCTGGCCTTAGTAGCAGTACACGGCACGATTATCAACGAAAAAGAAGAAGAACTATAATCCAAGCTAACCGTACAAACTTACACGTTGATGACGTCTCTGTGTATATACATACATAAATAAATACATACATACATATATATATATATATATATATATATATTAAACGATACGATATGCGTATATGATCCTACAACTGGATGTAAGCATTCCTCAAACTCGTGCGACTCGAATCCAATTAATTCCTTTCAATTTCACAATATCATCCCTTTTCTTGTGCACGGCGACTATCAATCAGCCACAACAAGATGATGACAGTTTGACCTTCACAAATATCCGAAGATAAATTACTTCCGATAATAAAAAGAAAATATTAAGTAACATTTTCTCTTAGTTATTTATTGATCGATAATTTTGAGCTAAAATTTACATACGGTCTTACCTTATTAGTTAAACCGTGAATAATATTAAGGAATCGAGTTTGAGCTTTAGCGTATTTCGTAATTTGGAATATAATCTCCGGTCTGAACCAAATTTGTCTGTGTCTCATGTGTAATATATCACACATTCTACGAAAAGCCAAGAAATAATAAACGATATATTATTAAGACGAGAAAAATAATATATGTGTGTGTGTGTGTTTTATTCGAAAATATGAGCAAAATTGTGAATAACGAAAACAGATTAAGTATAGAATTTAGTGATATCGTCAAAATTTCGGGAAACTTACTTCATAACGGCCGAAGCGTACTCGAAAGCGTCTCCATCTTGAGCTTTCTTGTCGACTCCCATAGCGGTTTCTATAAATTTGAAAGAAGAAAAATTAAATTTACCGAACATACACATACAAATGAGTGTAATTATACACCGCGTGTATAGTTTCAAGCAGACATGTAACCATCTTTATATAATGTATACGTATGTACATGTATGCAGGATTACACATTATAGATCCGTTAACGGGAATTAAAAATGATTACGAATATTCCGGTGCGAAACAATCGAACAAGTTTTGAACAGTGAAGCAGAATATTATTAAGAAGAAATATGTCTGCCCCTTAAGTATTATGTGAAATAGAAATAAATCCGTTATCCGAAGAATGTAGACACTTGTATACATTTACAAAAGGTGTTAATACAGAGAACTCGTTTAAACTGGCCGAAGTATGAAAAATCGGACGAAGGAAAAAAGTATATATTTATTTAAAAATGAGTTAATATCATTCAACCTTTTTCGTACACAAAGTCAAGTCATTATCGAATGAATACGAAAAAAAATATATATATAAAAAAATATTAATCTATACGATATAGAAATATAAAATGTAAGGAATACTAATTTCGATATACAATTTACCAAAATTAGCGAAATAAAAAAAATAAAAAAAACATTTTATTTATAAAATAATCTGATAGCGAAAGTGGTTCACGACGCAATCTACAATAATCGGCAATATGAAATTTTTACATAACCGCAACACATTGCAGCACAGAAAAATAGAAATAAATATGAACTTCTGTTTAATATAAAAATTGATAAAATTTATAATATACGTCTTAGTTCTAATTCTTCGTCAAAATTTATTTAATAAAATTATTTTTATCGCGTTCTTTTATTATTTTCATTTTTTTCTAGTAGTTTTCTTTTTTTTTAAATGTTTTTCCGTACGTAAAATTTTATAATTTCGGTTTAATGTTATCGATTTTGTGTTTTAATTCTTCACTACGTTTTCCAAATAACGATTTTTCATCATTGTTTAATTTTTATTCGAGATAGAAGTATTTATTTATTTTAATTTTTCTGCGTCGCGCTACAGTAAATTTTATAAATTGTGTTTACCGCATGCCACTGTCAGATTATTTAATAAATATTGTTTTTTTTTTTTTTTTTTAATTTTACTAAGTTTTGTAAATTGTATATCTAAATCAGTATTTTTTACATTTCATATTTTTATATCGTCTATATTTATATTTTATGTTCGCTCGATAATAGCTTCACAGGTAAAAAGTTTTATGATTTTTAACAAGGTTAATGATTTTAACTCCTTCTTCGTTTATTTTTTAAAAATAACTACATTTCACGCTTTTCAAATTTTTATATATATATATATATATATATATATATAAAATATATATATAAAATATATACATGTATAACATACACACACATATATATATATACATCATCATCATCGTGTAGCTTGCTTTTGTCAATATAGTTGTTTTATAGGTTTCTTTTTCGCTGTTGATTCCATTATTTCTAACATTTTCCTTTTACTAAAGCTGGTTGTCATTCTTTTCTTCTTTCTCCCTCTTTTTCTCTTTTTTTTTTCAGTTCCAGAGAAATTTCGTAAGATCTTAAGCCTTTTTTTTTTTACGTTTTGGCTACATATTTCAAAGAACGGACACAGTAGATTTAGTTTTATCTTTATATTCATGCTTAACTTTCTGTCTTCTTTCAGAACGACCTCTAGGAAATTCCCGAATGCCTAGTTATTCCAATTTCATTTATATATCGGCTGTTTCTATTCCGACCTTTAATTAAAGATAGGTTCCCGCGTAAATTTCACACGGCCTTTCTTTCCTCGGGGTTTATTTTCATGTCACGTTTCCTTTAATTTAGTTTATTCCAGTGGTCTATTATTCAGCCTCAACAACAGTCTGCGTATACGTTCTATCGGACGCATTGCCAATTTATATCGGTCCGTCATTTCGGTCAGGCCTCTAACGCGATAAAACGTGATTTTTATTGCGTGTGTTGGTAGTGAAGGTACATTAAAATTTGTGGTATCAACGCCAAAACAAAGCTTTAAAAATATAATTACACAGGCGAAGCCGCGGGTAACTTCTAGTTTAGATATAAAAATGTGAACATTTGTACAATAAAAAAATTGTTTGAGCGTAATTAAATTAGATTTTATTTTAAAATATTCAATATTATATGTATATATGTATATATATATATATATATACATATACAACGAGAGGATTCGATACCGATTACTAAATAACGTATTACCTACCCAATAATATCTCGACGGTGGCTTCGCTCATATAATCGTGACAATCGAATTCTTGTTGGCCTAATTGTCTCATCTTTCCGACGATATGTCGACTGTTAGAATTGAATAAATCGATAAAGGATTTCAATACGTTTAAGTGGAATGTGGGAGCGATTAATTTTCTGTGAGCACGCCATTTTTCGCCTTTATAATAAAAAATGGATCGAATTTTAATTAATAAAAACCGTAATTTTTATAAATAGCGTCCCAATAAGAAAATATTCTTTGGAATGCCATTGAAATGACGTCAATCTTTTTTTTTTTAAGAAAATTCGTCAACCGATAGGAAACTTTGATTTTTACGTCAATTGATATACAACAAACACGTATATATAGACACACATAACATACATTCATATTATAATGTACTTTTTAAATAGTTTTCTTTAAAAAAAAAATCAATGTGCTCGAATATAATAATATTAAATAATTGAACGCGTTAAATAGTTTTCTAAGTTCTAGTCTTCATTTGTCGAGAATTTATCGACCAGCTATTTTGGGTTTTATTATTTATTTAAACGAAAATTCCTACACTATGTTCGGCCTTTTTGCGATCAATTCAAAATCATTTATGTTCTACCAACTGATCAGCGGCCACCCACAGGAGAGGGCCTATACGGCTTAATCTCTCCAGGGGGCTTAGAAACGTATGAAATACATATCGAGAAAATTTATAAACTCCGAACAATATCGCAGCTAGAATGATAGTTGAAACACAAGAAAATATTTGAAAGAGCTATCCACTAATAAAACCTCATCTCGAAGAGCATGCAAAACAGCCTAGATTGCAAAAAGTACTGTTAGAAAATATTCCTTACATTCTGTTGTGACATTGAAAATCCAGCTGACTGTGCAACACAAAAAAAAAAAAAAAAAACGGCTCTTGGTTGGCCCGTTCGGCATTCGAATTTGACCCATAGTGCGTTTTTTGTTGTTGTTATTACTTGTTTCTTCGTTGTTCAATTGTGGAGAGCTGTAGTAGGAACATTCGAAAAATACACAATCTGCATCCGCCATTTCGTTGTCATCGGAACGATAAAGGCATAAAGGAGAATTTATAAGATTGGTATCGATGGAAGACGATTGTTTCCAAATCGTAATCTACATAAAGTAGTAATGAAACATCGAAGTATGTTATATTTGGTACTTTTATGTCACTAAAAACCGCGATTTTATAGATATTAGATCGATCTGTAATATAGAGCTATAAGGATTAGACCGATTATGAGAAAATTTATTGAGACGCAAAAGCACTATTAAAGGTGTATCTGGAATGAGCACATATTCGAAGCGGACCTATTGTCAAATATACCAGAATGTTCTGGAATTCGGGAGAACCTAACGTAAATACCAGATTCTAACAGCGATGAAACCGAAATTCGGATTTTATATAAATAAGGCGATGCACGATGATTAAAAGAGATTTTAGAGCGGTTAAACAGTTCGTAGAATCGGTAAGAATAAGAACTGACGAAGCTGGACGTTGTTGATAAACTAACGCTCGGTATATTCAGCCTCAGTTATATAGAAATCGAAAAAACTTAATAGAACGAGTTTCTTAATAATGTTTAAAGAAGGAACTAAGCGTCAAATTTTTATTATTAGAGCGAGGAAATCAGTTTAGAGTGTTTTCCCAGTAAACTATTTAGAAATATTAAAACCAGAAGGAGGATATATAGATTTATGATTTCTTAATTTCTAATTTTATATTATTAATAGAGAGAATGAACCGGAAAAATAAGGAGAGAGTAGAGAAGGAATAATTAAGTTGCGATAATTGGAAAATCGTTTAGAAGATTCACTTCTCTACTGGCCGCCTGGTGTTGATAATTATAATTTATATATATTTAAACGTACACGTGCATATATGTATATATTTATATTTATATAATTTTCGTAGCCTGTTTATTAATACATATATTTATTTTGTGAGAAATATATATGTATTATACGTGTAATAATTTTGCACTAATATGGTGCAGTTATACGTACAAGTGGATGTAGATATAAATAAATAGTTTGATTCAATGTATATGTAGGTTAGCCTTGTTTATCCTATACTTAATCAGTTAATAGTCGTATTTATTAAATTAATTCAATTATTATTATTATTATTATTATTATTACCTGTACTGATTAATAAACCATCCCCGAGCCAAGGTTGAAATAATCTATAGTCTGGCGATTTATCGATATGAACGTGGCTACTTAAAATGACCTGTTAAAAATTATATGTAAATGTTGAACACGGTCAAAAAAAAGATAGTACTTCAATATTTCATACGCCTTTCTTAGACACGCGAATGTAAATTGCTTATATACGTAAATATGCTAGTTTAGTTAATTGTGTATCATCAAGACTTACAACGACGGCTGCAAAAATGTTATAAAACCGATTAAAGAAAACTAAATAGATGGTAAGTAGCAAACAACATTTCACGATGTCGCTCTAACTATAAATAATGAAAATATTGATAGGCTCAATAGGTTCGGTTCTATTGGTTGTTATATCGCCGGTAACCTTGACACAGATATTGAAATTAAAGTCGGAAGAGTACGCTCGAACGGCCTTTAATGAAGCGTTTATTCGATCACTTAGTCTTAGTATAAGACGAGATATTGTTCGTTGTTATTCGAATCTGTTGTATGGCGTCTCGAATATACCTACAATTAAATAGGTACGCAATTATAGAAACGTGACTCTATCCACGACCGAGATGTGAAATAAAGATTTTTTTTAAAAAAAAAAAGGCTAGTACAGACAAAATACTTAAAAAGCGCACTATATAGAGAAATGTGTCATACTTTGGCCATACTACATATTACTCCAGTTTATTGTACAAGATCAAATGGAACGAAAGTGTAATAGTCCTGGGGTAACGTGAGTAAAAATTGGCTGCAAAATGTTAAAAATTGGACAAACGCGTCTTCCATACAGAAATTATTGACTAACTCGAGACAGCGGAAACGCTCTTCGTCGAGTATGGTGCTATGATAAGGATGATGAGTTAATTGCGACTGTTAAAAGATCGATCCGTTTAAACTGGCAATCAACTATCAACAACCTACCTAAAGAAAATTTCGATCGCGTCCGTTTAAAACCACTCCTTTAAATGGAGTATCCACCTTGTTCTTGGACGGACGTAATCACGGTTACCATTTATTTTTTATCTTGTATTAATATACATGAAGCGTTTCGTTATATATATATATATATTCCAATTTCATTCTTTCGACAGTGTTATTGCGCCTGCTTGTTCGGATAATGGAATACTACCTGACTGCTTAGGTGATCGGAAGAGCATCGTAATATAATTTTCTTTTTCGCAGTCGTCTATTATAGCTAGATGTTCGACAAAAAAAAACGATTCTGCACACTAGAGGATTCATCATTATCATCGTCGTATTGTTAGTTGCCATGTTTATTTTTACGTACATAATTAGCTAATATTCGAGGCACTATTTATATGCGACGCGCATATGATGTTGTATAAAACTGCCTTCTTCGTGTTAATTTAGAATTAAATAATGGTGAAAACTTTTTATGTCGCGTATTTCCCGATCGTCGAGTTGACAGTCGAGCACTCTATCAACTACGCTACCGCGACCTAGAGGATACGTATTAGTCTGTGCAATTTTTTCCGAAGAACTTTTTTTGTATTGCTTCACATAGATATACACACACGGCATATTCAAGTCATTGCGTAGTAACACATATATGTAGTATAGTATCGATGCAATATCGCGTAGTATCTTCGACCGCTGTTGTATCTTTCGTAAGTTTGTTCGACATGTCGCACCCTATACTAGGACTGGTAAATTTGTCTTTTTGTCGCTAGATTAATAATCGATTTTCGTCCATGCAATAGCGATAACTGTCTTCGACGAGAATTGATTCATTAATTTCAATATCTGTATAAAAAGCTTTTTCATATATAAACAGAGACAAATAGATTAGTATACCTGCAGACCGAACAGAGAATGCCTCTCACTAGCAATAAATCCGTTTATTAAAACCGAATTGAGTTACGTTCGCGCTTACGATAAATTCTGCAATATGTATAACTTTTAAAGATAATATCGATCTTACTTCTATATCACGCGGATCTGTCAGAAAAACGAACATTCTAGGTCCGATCCAAATTTTAACCGGTATACCGAGGTCGAATTCGAAACTACGTTCGTAAAAGAGCTTGAAAGTGGCTGAAAAAAAAAAAATTGAAATTTCAAAAATTCGTCGGTAAATTAATTTTCAAATAGACAAATTCTCACAGTGTAACTTTGATCATTTATTATCGATGATTCCGTTAATTTACATTTCAACCGCATAGATCGTTTTTTTTTTTTTTTTCTAATTTAAAATCGTTATTTCGAAAAGTTTAAATCTAGAGAAAAAATATATCGTAAAGATGTAGAAAAAGAAGACGGTTTATAATTTCCGTGTGGACGCAAATGACCTTTGTAGTCGAGCGTCCTAAAATTAAAAAAAAAAAAAAAAAAAATTAAAAAAAATGTTTATTAGATAATTGTTTACATTATAAAAACTATTAATGCCGAATAGACAAAATTTAACGCGGCAATAAATAACAAAAGAAAAATTATATTAAATTATATACAATCTTATATTCGAACGTTGCAGGAGAAATTTGTAGATTTACGATTTGAATAATCATCTTCTAGTGATATTCTATTGCTGATAATAGACGTCTCAATTATGTATACCAACTTAAGTACGATAAAGAAATCCTAAGCTTTAGTTAGTTCAAATATAACGATATAATAATAATAATAATAATTATAGGAAAAATCGCAAGTTAACCGGCGAAAATTACAGGGTTCGGGAATAAGTCGTCGTCAGGAAAAACGAAATTGTAACAGAGCCTCCATTATAGCAACGATTCCTCCTGCGGTATATCGTCAGCTTGTATTGAACATTCTATACATTATCCTTTATTTTTATTATTTTTGTTCGTACACTATTTTTCTATTTCTTTCATGTTTTGTATATCAATGTATTTAACCGTAATTCAATGTGCTCTATACGCACAATAAATAGTCGATAAATTTAAATTTACATTTTATATATATATATATATATATATATATATATATATATATGTAATTTGTAACTGCCGTAAATTTCTTATTGATTCAACCTCTTCTTATATTACTGTATCACATATAACATTATATACTATTGCTCGTATCTTACCTATTGATCTTTATATTAAAAAAAGATCTCTAATTTTTAATGCTAAAAAAAATAATTACGGTGTCATAAGTAAAATAGTTCTTAAACAGTTTAATACACAAAATTTTAAATGAATTTAGTGTAAGATACAAAATTTTAACAAAAGATAAATTAACTAGTAAATTTTTTTCGAATGTAATAGATCGTTTTAAAAATAAAAAGATTATAGTAAATTTTTACATGACTCAGATACTTTCTGGTCATGGTTCCATTGGATATTATTTGAATAAATTAAATATAATCGGTGATAATAAATGTCACAACTGCAAGTGTAATGTAGTTGAAAATGTGCAACATATAATATACAAGTGTAACAAATATGATCACCTGAGGCAGTTGTATAGTATTGATTGTACGCTTAAACCGAATGAAATTATTTTATTAAACCAATTTCCGGTTTTTATCTTGGAAATATTTAAAATTAAGTATACATTTATAGATAATCGCTACTAGTAGCAATAAGCAAAAATTTGCATGCTACTACAGTTTTTTGTTTCAATTGTAATGTATATGTTAAAAAAAAAAATATATATATATATATATAAAAATATAAAAAGTAAATTAATCAATTATCGATTTCTTTATTACGAATGTTCGTTCATTAGTCATTTCTGCTGAAGCTGATAGAATTTTTAAATATTTGATTTAATTATCGATTAAATTGATTCTTATATATATATATATTATTTATTACGTAATAAATTAACGTTCTACGTGCCGTTCAAGGTACGAAACGTAATGGAAGATTAGAATCTATTGTAACAACCATGTTATTAGATGTTAATAATTAAATAAATAAATAAAATAAATAAATGAGTTTGAGAATTAAAAAAATAAGTAATAATGATAATGACGATGGTTTAATAGCGTGATTGTATTAAGGTTTATTAACCTTTCTGTTGCTTTCTCGTCGTACTAGTTTCACAATAAGTATATGTGTAAGTGCGTATATGTATTATGTGTAAGTATATGCCTAATTTTCCCACTAGAAAATAAGGAAAAATTTAACACATTTCGATTGGTTATTGAAAATCGTCTGATCGACGTATTAATAATGGAAACACACACAAATATTACAATATATTAAATGACAAGATAATTACTACACGTGAGATGCTCCAAGTGTAGGCCCGGCAAAATCACGTTTACGATCGGATATTAAAAATTATGTTAAACCAATCCAAAAATACACTCACGCATATATAAATATACAAAGATTTTTCTAGAAGTTCCATAAGTATATACAATAATAATAAACGAATCTTTCTGGAAAAATCTAGAAAGTTCTAATTAGGCGTGTATATATGTATATGTGTATATATATGTGCATATTTATTAGTATAAAAGGAGATGTTGTATTATTAATTTTTTCAGTTCAAGTCAGTCTAAGTCTAATTCAGTTTTTTAAAGTTAGTTTTATATTTAATTTAGTTCAGTTTAGTCTTAAGTCAGTTTCAGTTAGTTAAATCGTTCAGTTTCGACCGTCATATTTTAATATTAATAATTGTGTCGCCGTTACGTTTACCTATTGTGATCGATCTTATTGTTTCTGCGAGTATGAATAAATATTTATTATAAATATACGTGATTTTACAGTTTTATTATTGAAGTTTTTCTAATCAAATATCTCGTTTACGGACGATATGGCATCCCTGGGGGGACACGACCTCATACCGATCGTGTATATATATATATATATATATATATATATATATATATATATATATATATATATATATATATATATATGTATAAAAATGTCGGCATGAAATTATAATAATAATAATAATAGAAAATAATAAATATATAATAATTATGTAATTGACATTGCATGATATCGAATTCAAAAGTAGGCGTGTTACATTATATAGATCAGTTTCATGTAGGAATAGCATAATATTTGGACATCGTGTAACGCAAGAGTAAACGACAAAATATTTTTTAAATAGTATAAAGCCTTTTCTCATTAAAAAACTCATATAGGAACATAAACAACGATAAGTCTATATATATATATATATATATATATATATATATATATATATATATATATATATATATATGTAATTGTATAAATTAATACATAAAACCAGCGCCAGCTTATAATAGAAGTGTAAATGTATTAAATATGTCGTGTGAAATTAAACAGTTAAAATTAACGATAATAATATAAATTAATAATATTAATAAATTTTTATACATCTTATAACCTTTATATCTTTGTCTGAATAAATATAAACGAAATCTATAAATTTTAATGAATATTTAAAATAAATCCACGAACAACGAGCCGAAAAATATTCTACAGATTGGTGTCAAATCAACGGCATAGTAATTATCAATATGACTCTAAAACGGTCAGAAAAAAAAATAATAATCTATAAATAATCGAGCACTCTAACAACTACGCCACCGCAACATATTATATATATATATATATGTGTGTGTTTGTGTATGTGCGTGTATGTACAGGGTGGGGCAAAAAATAGTTCACACGTTCGTAAATTAGTAGTTTATAGTTTGAAAATAAAGCAAACTTACATTCTTTTGGTCCGTGTGAATTGATTTTTGGTCTACCTTATATAAATAATTTTTTTTTTCTTCGAATCCGAGCCTTAAACCTTTAAACGTTAAACTTTCTTCGACCAATATTCTGCTTCTGTAAAGCACCGTGGTCCACGTTAACAATGCTGTCGATACTGCACTGAATTCCGGCTTACACTCCATCAGATGTTCTGTTGTTTGTACTTCACCACACTCACAGCTACTATCCGTTGTTTTACCAAGTTTGTATTCGTTCTTGCACAACCTGAACGAATTCGGTTCGGCGTTCTGTAAATTGTCCATGCAACCTGCTGCAAGCTTTTCCTATATTTCCATTATTGTCGCTGGTATTTGATCCCGCCTTCTTTCACAACCCGCACACGTTGTGCAGAAATATGCTCCGGGATTTCCGTCGTTGTAGCGAGAAAACTCCTCCTTGATTGTAAATCACCGCAGTTTGATGACCGTACATAGGATGTTGTACATTCCGGAATTCCCGAGTCGTAATCTAAGAGGAAAGAAATTACTCGGAAGAAACGTCCCTTATTAGGGCCCTCGCTGACAATAGTGTCTATCAACATAAATAAATAAATAATGTATATATATATATATATATATATATATATATTATATGTTACCATACGCAAAGTGAAATGAAATATTAACGACCTTTTAATATTATATTTTAGGGGGAAGTGATTAAAATTCTGACGTAGATTTCATTCTCAATACGAATTCTGACGATTATATATGTAAATTAGTCGGACGATTTTTATTAATGAGTTCCAACAAATGTATAAGTAATTAATTTTTTGAAAGGACTCCATTCGAAATGATTAACATAATGAAATAATCAAAGCAGACGGTTGTTTTTACGTTACTTGTTAACGATCGAACCAATACTGACGTATTGACGTCTGAAATAACGTTCTCAAGGTTTCGAGTAAACAATTTATCCAAGTGTTGGATGATGTCACGCGTTTGAATTATTTCATGGTGACGATGACTATTACAGTTACTACTGTTATCTTCACCTCGAATTTAATCATACTTTGTCTGTGTATTATTAATAAACAATTTATTGTTATTACTATTATTATTAATAATAAATTGAATCGAATTATTAAAATTATTATTAGTATTATTATTATTATGGAAATCTTGTGTGTATTATTCTATATAATGTAAATATTTTGAAATGTTTTGAAAATAAAAAAATCGAATCGAATTGAATTATTATTATTATTAGTACTATGCAGTTGCAAGTACATGTGCTAAATAGAATAATTTTTAATGAAAATACAAACGTTAAAAATAAACTTATACATTCTAAATATGTTGCAATTTGTATACCAAGTTTAATATATCATTAAATAAAGGAAACACTAGGACGAGCGGAGAATATAAAGCGCCAGTTCCGCATTTTAATAAAACTAGGATGAGAGACCAAGCAGTTTATGCTAATAGAATTTAATGTACTATCTCGAGAGCTAAAAATAGACCTAATTAATTATAAGCGAAGAAGAAGAAAGTTATTAATTAAATATTTGCTGATTAGTTCTGCAACTAAATCTTGAAATAATTTATTAACATTTTTTTTTCGTTATTAATATTATTACCATTACTATATTATTGTAATTATTATTATAATTACTGTTAGTGTTGTTATTAGTAGTATTATTATTAATATTATTATTAGTTAAACTTCATAATTATAGGGTATGCAGTCTCATTTACCTCGTTCTTTAAGATTGCGTTTGGTGTGCGTAAGACTTTAACGTCAAATCGTCTTTGTGGGGTACATAAATGTTCGTATGTGTGTATGTGTGTGTGCATACGTATAAGGTATGAATATATTATTTGCCGTTATTTGTATATATGTATTAGAAGAAGATGATCGTGTGTATATATTAATATTAATGTTTCACACGGTTAATTGTTAGTTTGCGGGTGTATCTACAGTTACTTAATTTATTTTGCATTTTTGCTTATGTTTTTCGCGCGCATTGTGATTATTTTAATTTGATTTGTATATAATTAAATAATTTATTAAGGAGCGTTTTATAATTTATGATTTTCCGCTTATTACTAACATGTTTGTAAATGCTACAATTTTAATTTGTTAGCCGGCGCTCGCCCAGTTTACGCGCATAGTCGGTCTATGTTTTATTTTCATGTATGTAAACTTTTTAATGAAATGTCATCATAATAAATTGAAATTGAAAATTGAAATTTGTAACTGTAAGAACTTTTTAGATATACATAACTTTCAATTTTCACCGAATTTTTATACGCCCCCCACAATGGGAAAATTTCCGCGTGCTTACGACGTTTTGGCTTAAGCAAAAATGATAAATGCTCCTGCGCGGGTTGATGGAAACTGTCGAACATATTTTTCTCGAATATAAAACTATAAGACACTTCAATAAAACAAATCTAAAATTCGACGAATAATCGTTCAAAATTTCGGAAAATTTGCTTTCCACGTACTTCGTCCTAGATGACGCAAGCATCGTCACATAATAATATATAAACAATAAAAATAAGAATAATTAAATTAGTTAATTGAAAGATAAATAAATAAATAAAGGTAAAATACTAGAAGCGTGATGTGTAGAATGAGCAAAATTCAAATGACGACCGGCTGCTACATATTATGCGGAAATAAGAAAAATAAAATAGACAAAGTGAGAGTGAAAATAAAAGAGTAAATGTAACAGTGATAAATCACGTGCGTGTGTAATGAATGACGAATATATAAGCATAATGTAAATTTAAACAAATAAGTCGAACGTTTACCGGTTAATCGTCGACAAACAATTTTGCTTGACGAAGCGTGTAATAATTAATAAGAAAATCTATAAATGTTCATATATTAACAAATATAAACGTTATTTAAAAAAAAAGTATAAGTATATATATGTATATATATATATATATATATATATATATATATATATATATATATGTATATATATATGTATATATATATATATGTATATATATACATATATATATATATATATATACATATATATATATATATATATATATATATATATATATATATATATATATATATATTCCTTCAATCAACAATGAAACAACAAATGGATAGAAAATGTAACCCAACTTAAATATTTGGGAACAATAATTACAAATGATGGAAGGGATATCAAAGAAATAAGAGCAAGAATTGCAATGGCAAAACAAGCTTTCATAAACCTGGAAACCGTTTTGAAGAACAGGAAGTTGTCAATGGAACTAAGGAAAAGAATTGTACAATGTTACGTGTGGCCTGTGCTAAAATATGCGGCCGAAACTTGGATTATTAACACAAAGTGCCGAATGATGTTGGACGCGTTCGAAATGTGGACTTATCGACGATTGTTAAGGATATCATGGAAGGACTTCATTTCCAACAAAAACGTGTTAAAGAAATGCAACATAGACAGGCTGATGATAGTACAAGATATCATGAAAAGAAAATTGAAATATATAGGTCATAAACTTCGAGAAGAGGGGCTGTTTATGTTGGTAGCACAAGGAAAAATACTTGGACAAAGATCAAGAGGAAGGAAAAGATTCGAATATATAACATCAAACACTGGATTCAACAAAGTCAGGGAAGTAGTAGCTGCAGCAAGATTCAGGAAAATATGAAAATACCAACATCCTTGATGCGCAACCTCCTTTGAAGGAGACGCGACATGATGATGATGATTATATATATATATATATATATATATATATATATATATATATATATATATATATATGTATGTATATATATATATATATAAATTATTAAAATTATCACATAATTGCAATAACGATATAATGATTAAATAAAAAACAATTAAAAAATTAACGTCGAGAAACATAACTTAAATAACACACAAGGTAAACGTATATAATATTAATATTCTACATACGAAAAAATGACGATAAAAATACTAATGAAAAAAATAAATACAAATTTTTTCAAAATAAATTAATAATAAAGTAGCAATAAATGATATAATAACGACGATTTAAGTGAATATTATATTATTTCGTACGCTGAAATTTCAAATAATAAAAATAAAGTAAAAAATAAAAGAATAGAGAAACAAACAACCGAATAAATAAATAAATTAATTAATGGCCATTAGAGATGAATATTTCGACGGCCAGTGTTGCTAGTCCTTATTTAAAACGTAAGCGACTAAAGTTTTACGACGACGATAATTCATTAAATACCGTTTAACGGGATCGGGAATTAAATTACACAAATGGCTTACATACAAGAATCTGTCTTATTAAAGTTCGGTACCGTTGCTTTCCCAGCGGTTCTGGTTTTATAGTTTTCAAAATAATCCTAATGGGGTTTTATAAAACAAAGTCTAGAATATGCAGTTGATACAATTGTCGTACGTTTAGAATTGTGTTTTTATCGGAATTTTTATTAGTTATGTTCGTTAGCAGAATGATGTTTGCAATAAATAAAGTAGTTGTAAATGATATTGCGCTGCTCCATACCCAATGAATAAAATATCGTATGTAAGGATTGGTTAAACGCTGAATATAAACGGATTAAATGTGCTTAACGGAGAAATAAAACAGATAGTTCAACTTGCTTAATTTATTTACATTACGAAATGCTTATTCCGAATTAGCTTACTGTCTTATAAAATTCACTTAATTTCGTACGTTCTCTCTTTTAAACGATTATTTAAGAAAACCAACTTTTCCGTTTGATGAGTAGAAATTAAATATTTGATTTTATCCGGGTTTGTAATTAAACGATTATGAAACAACCGTTTTGATACTTTATTAACGCTGTGTTGTGTAAGTTCCAGCAAGATGTCAGGCAAACGATAATTAACTACTAAGAGACAGTATCGTCGGCATAGCTAAAAATCTCACCCGAAACATGCAAATTACAAATATCGTTGACATCGAAAATAGATACGGCCCTAATATACTACCTCGAGGTACACCCTAAAAAGAAGCAACGGTCCGACTTAATGTGTCATTTATTTTAACGACATACTTCCTACGTTCGAGATAAGACTGAAACCGACGTTACATGTTATCTCTAAATCCACACACGTGTATTACTCAGTAAAATATCGAATGTCTTACGTATATCGAAATAGTACGACAGAACGGCCATCTTCTATATTTTGTGTGAAATATGCCTAAAAAGAGCATCTCATACGTTTCTTTGTAAAAATCCGTACTGATTAGTATTAAAAAATTTAAACTGTAAAAGGAACTGCAACGTGAGTTTTTTTACACATCTTTCAAATACTTTAACAAATCGGTCTATACATTTCAATCGACACTTTTTTATACAGGCGTTATTCCTATTTCTAATATTTCAGGAAAGATCCGAACTTTGATCGATTCATTGAACAAAATGAATTAAAGGTTGTACGCTGTAAAGGGACTAGCGTTATGACAGAATGGGCATCGGTTCGGGGGTCACTACTCGGGAAATGATTTCAATCTATGACCATTCCGATATACGAGCCGTTAATTTACAATGTCGTCTGTGAACAATATTCATTCAGTTCTGTTTTTGGCCATTAATTGCCGCGTTGCGTCCTTTCTTGGATTTACTCCATCTTTATCAAGTGTTCTTGCGATCACATCTTTTTGTATCGTAATTTTGGATGACCGCGCGATATTTTTTGCCGTTACTCGGTACTCCGTAAAACATTCGTTTCGAAATGCTTCTTATTAGACTACCAATTCACCTTAACCTAGATTTCGCTAAATGCTGCTCAATCGAATAAGAGTTAGCCATTTTTAGCACCTTCTCGTTGGATACAACATCTTTCCGGTTTATACGAAGGCTTTACGTCAGTAATCTTAGATGGTTTTGCGTCGTTTCGCTTTTATGGGTCAGGTCTTTCCAATCATATAACATTGTTGGCAAGATTATAACTTTTTCTACGGTCATTTTAATGGTGGCTGTTAAGTTTTTGTTCTTAACAATTCGTCATAATTTAATTTATATATATATATATCTATATATCTATATATATATATATATATATATATATAGATATAGATATATGTATATATATATATATATATATGTATAATACATATATATGTACAGCCTCGTTTAAAATTTGTATCTTAAAACGTACGTACAAGTATACAATATAGTCTGTAAACACTTACTGTGCGGATCGTGTATGAAATCCAAGGCGCTTCCTAATATCGGTAATCCTGCCGGACCATCGATTTTTTCCGCCAGTTCGTATAACCTTTTCCGGCTAATCCTGAAATAGGCGTACCATAATGCGATGGCGGGCAATACAAGGTACAAAAACGTGGTCGATGTCGAAAGAAATCGTAAAGCCGTAATTGTTTCCACGGTAATTGCCATCGTTTATCCGGTGACACGGCTATAACGTTAGAAATAAACACCAAAACTATATGACGGATATAATATAGATTGACGCATCATATCCCCACTGTAAAATTCACAAAAATTCGGCTATATTACTGTTATATTTATTATCGCCGTTATTACTTTTTATATATCTCACAGTGGTTTGGACGTGTTTATCGTGTACATTATTAATGTGCGCGCTAATATAAAAATTACAAATTCAGAAAAAAGAAAAAAAATCGAAATTTGCTCAATTTTAAACGAATTATTCCGATGAAATGTACAATTATTACGAGAAAATAACACGTCGATTAGAAAGTTCACACGAGGGGAACAATATGAAAGCGATCATAATGACAATAATAATAATAATAATAATAATAATAATAATAATAATAATAATAATAATAATAATAATAATAGAGCATATACAAAACTTAAATATACGAAATGCATGTTATTTATTTATATATATATATATACACACCATTATCATTCGGTGCAGTAGACTTGAGAGTACATATAATATATATATATATATAAAATCCTTCATTTCATTTAAATAGACCTAACTGGTTTAAAAGTATTCGGTCGGAATTGTTAGATTGATGATTTTATTTTGTAAATTAAATTTTTTATTTGTAAATTAAGTTCTACTTCGACTGTTTATTATTATTAATTATTATTATGAGTTATTTCCTGTTATGCCTGTATGTATACACGGCTTTTAGTATTTATTTATGTATATATTTCTATGTTGTATATTTACTTTCGCGCGTTAGGTATATTTCTGCGGATTTGTAATTATAATTTAATACTTAATTTGATTGACGGTGTCTGGGTGTTTGTGTGTCTTTACTTATATGTCTAAATCGATTTCGTTGTTTTTTAAAGAATGTTTTAAGAAACTGTATTATTTCATTGAATTATATAACGTTACGTTTTTTAGTGCGATGGAACGGATGTTAAATTTATCTTTATTTATTCGTATAATCCGGCATTCGCGCAATATGCGCATAGTCGGGATTTACACGTTATATATATTTTCTTTGTAATCTCGTATTTGAATTTGAAATAAATTTGAATTTATTGATTAATTTATTAATAATCACCCGGTATCAGCGTACTAGCGCGCATAACGAGTTCTTTACTATAAATGTTATGTAAATGTTATAAAATATTATTATTATTATTATTATTATTATTATTATTATTATTATTATTATTATTATTATTATTATTATTATTATTATTGGATTACAGAATGTATTATTTCGTTTCATTTGTTCATTATAGCGTTTATATTTTAAAAAAATTTGAAATATCTAAAATATATTTCATTTGATTTAATTATTAATTTTAAATATTAAATAAAACCGAGAATAGGGCAAGCACCATAGAAATACTTTCTGATATTATTATTATTATTATTATTATTAATATTATTATTATTGTTATAAGTTAAAGAGATAATAATCCAGCTCCCGTTCGCTTGTTTTGTTCCTTTTATTTTCATTTCATATACATAATAAGGAAGAAATGCTTCCGATGTATTTTAAGCCCTGTCATTATTATTATTTACAATTACTTCGATTTCACACGATATATTTTTATATAGAAACTAGGGGTTTTATCCGCCTCTGCTACCGAAGGGGGTTGCTACCCAACGGGAGTAGTGCCTATTTTTGGGAAGCTGTTGGGGATTAATTGTGATTAAATACCGTTCAAATAGTGCAGGGGCTCTGACGAGTAAAACAAAAAAAGTTTCACCCAAATTCGACTAAAATTCGCCAAACCCGCCCTTTGAATGGGCTCCGCAAGTGGGAAGTCTACATAAAACAAAAATATCGTTAATTTATATATATTTTTCCTGAAATTTGCCATCGGATAAAACCAAATTCGTCGACTGCAGTTGCTGTTGAACTTAAGACACGCCCGCTTTCCTGAGATTAATTTTTGCTATAGAAATTTGCCATCGGATAAAACCAAATTCGTCGAAATGACGTCATACTGCAGTTGCTGTTGAACTTAAGACACGCCCGCCGCTATAAAACGTTATTTATGTACGCGCGTGTTATATATATAAATTAAATTCGTCGAATACCCCATTCTTAAGCGATTTATCGCGCAAAAAACCTAATATATATTGATGATTTATATATAACCCCCTATCTATCATAGGGCCGTAAAAAGGGCGCAAAACCCCAAAACCCTTTAACCGCAATTTGCTCGACGAATATTCGCTATAAAAATACGCGACTACCGTCGATAGACGCGTATTTTAATCGCCCGTAACTTTTGTTGGAATAATTTTCTCAAATTGCGAATAGTTCGCGAATTATTGCGAAAAATCTAAATTTCGAAAAAATCGAAAGGGGGGTCCCCTTTTGAAATTTTCGAGTTTGGTTTGAAATTTTTTTTTCGCGGGGTTTTCGCTTTTTACCATACATCTTATACAGTAACGACTATTTCCGAAGTCGGAATCGTTTAAAAATGTTTACGTCGCTCGCTATGCCACGCCAAAGGTGGAGATAGTTCGCTACCAGAAAATGCCGGATAAACCGAATTGTTCCGGAAGTTGGGTGCATCGTACGACTATCGACCGAGAAATCGAAAAGATAGCCGATAGGGTTGGGTAAATAATGACGAGGGCTTTTTTCGAGTTAGGGCCTGTTTTTTTTTTCTACAGCGATTTCGGTGAAAAAAATCAATTTCGACTAAGGCAAAATGGCCAACTTCGACCTCGCATAAAGGTCGGTTTTCGACGTTTGGCGAAAATTTTCCTACATATCATTTCGACGGAGAATTTAGTCGGCTTTCGATCGATAACGAATTCGATCGCGGTTAATTAAAGAGAAACGTCGGAAAAAGCGGATTTTCCGGAAAATGGACGAAATTTCCAAAAGATTTGTACTCCTGTGTATATTTATATTATATATATAATCATTGTTTATGTTTTTATTCGAGTTTTTTCATTTTAACTGTTTAACCTCACGTGACATATTTAATATACTTCTATTATAAGCTGGCACGCTGATTTTATGTATTAATTTGTACGATTACTTCGATTTCACGCGATATATTTTTATATAGAAATTAGTACACTGACATTTCTGTTACAAGCTGGCACACTACTGGGCTTTATAAAATTTGTACTCGTGTGTATATTATATATAGATCAATCATCGTTTATGTTCTTATATGGGTTTTTTCATTTTAACTATTTAATAACTTCACGCGACATATTTAATATGAAAATTGATACATTCATACTTCCAGTATAAGCTAGCACGCTGTTATGTATTAATTTATACATCTGCGTATATTATAATATAAACTTATCGTTATTTATGCTCCTATACGAGTTTTAACAAGAAACGGCTGTATTTTATATTTTACATTTTAAACATCTTGTCGCTTACTGTTGCGTTACATATTTAGCTCGCTACTTGTGCATGCGATGCTCATTTGCGAGCATTATATATCTAAATTTCCCTGAAATATATCGATTGATTGATTGATTGATTGATTATTATTATTAATAAATCGATTACAAAAAAAAAATGTTTGAGCTTAATAGGGAGACAAAAAAGTGAAGTCACACTTTACGAATTAATGCGCAAAGAAAATGTTTTAGATGTAAGGGGGATTGTGTTTAATGATAAAAATATCGAATTATTTAAACCAATTTAAAATTGTCGATGTGCGGACAAAAGGGAAATTGGGAAATATAACTTAAGAAAAACGCTAAAATATAACATACAAATACCGAGAACAAAGTATGGTAATCAGACTGATAAATTTATCAAATGCCGAATATAATATCTGATGATATAATAAACGAGAAAAATACAGCGATTTGAAACTCAAAGAATGATTACAAGACGATAGATCAGTAAGTAAATTGTTAAAATTACCTATATAGTTGTATGCGTATGTGTATATGTATAAGATATATATGTAAGTGTATATGTGTATATTTGTGTATAAATATTAATGAATTAGTTCGATACCTGTCGACGAGCGAAAGCTTGGATGAGGTAAAATATAATTATACATATCTTTAATCTGAATAGATGTAGATGATTTTATAGTGTGTGTCAGTTTATATATGTTGTGTGTGTGTGTGGAAATAGTGTTACATTGTGCACTAATATGACTAAAAATGTATTCAAGTATACGATTTTATAAAAAAAAAAAAAAAGAGTACTAGCGTTTTTTTCCTTTTTTTTTGGGGGGCTGGTCTTGGTCTTATGGCCGGAAGCAGCCGAAAGTAAATATGAGATGTTAGATGTGATTGATCATATTTATAGTTTGAGGAAAATGAAGTGTTGCTTCCACAGCAGTTGGATCATCAGGTAAAACTGTTTTTAATGAATTACAACTGAAGTTTTGGGGACGGTATACGAAATATCGGTCAAAAAATAAGTGTTGGAGTTTTAAGGGCGTCCGGACGAAATGATCGCACAAAGGTGGATTTGTTTTATTTAAAATATGACCACGAGTACGGATACGGGACAGTACTACTTAAGTAGTAGTACTTTAATTATTTTTTAAAAAACGATTATTTATACATTTTTTGTTTTTTTTATTTATTTGTTCATTTTTTCATTTGTAATAATTTTTATTTTATATTTCTTCTTTTCATGATCACTTTTTAAAAGGTATCGGTGTGTATTGTCTTAAAATTGAAATAAATTTAATTTGAATTGATTTGATTATTAATACTGTCGATATGATTAATTTCGCGTTTTGTGAGAATTATAAAGTTATTATTCAGCCGAGGAAAAGAAAAAGTAATTATCATTTTTTCTCTTTTTAGTTTCAAAGTCGTTTTGCGGGAAATTTAATTATTTTTGTCTCGTTACTTTGAAAAGTTTCGAATGTAGCGACTTTTTTTTTTTTTTTTATCGATTTTAACTTCTTTTTTAATTGTTTATATTTTTATCGTTATTCGCGATTTGTATATATATTTTTTTTTTAATTTATTTTCTTAACCGTTCAAATAATAATTATAATCGTTGCAGTAGTAGTATTATAGTAGTAGTCTATATGTCCTTAATTAAAGTATGTAAGAAATAGCACGTATGTGTACAATTTTATGTTCAGAACGATACGGCTATTCGTGTGTGCGTGTGTGTTCATAAATAACACTATGTGTACGTTATAATTAAAGCGGTCGAACTGGTGTATACAGTAAGACATAGTCAAATTGTTTATGGTAAGTTGCTTATTATTTTATTTTATTTAATAATTAACCCGATTTTATTTTTACAAATTCCTGTTCGTGCTTTACCGGAATAAATTTTCTTCGTTTACTGGACACATATGTGATCGCTTTTGTATTGCGTATTATTGCTTTTTATAGTGATTACACACACACACACACACACATATATATATATATATATAAGGTATTTCCCCGAAAGGACCTAGTATGACTACATTCGAAATTAATTTTAAAAATTTATTTTAGCTGTAACAGATATTTATAAATTGCTAATTTAGTTATGCTAAATAAAGGTTATTATTATTATTATTATTATTATATATATATATATATATATATATATATATATATATATATATATATACATATATATGTAATCAAATTATATGTATTATGTATATATATTTTTATGTAATAAACAACAAAAAAGTAGGTGAAATCGCTGACATTTTTTTTTCTTTACGAACAATCACTTCGTAATTTCGTAATTGTTCGTAAACAGAAATATATATATATATATATATATATTTTTTTTTTCAAGTGCTTTTAACTTATTTTGTTGATTCCAAAATACGTTCGTTATATAATAGCGTATTTATACGTACGTCTATATACCGAGTACGATATGGCGTTATTTACTTATATATTTCATTATTTATATTATTTATCTCTTAAAATGTTTTGTTCTTAATTTAAAACGGCGTATTTCACGTTAGATTAAGGAGTTATAAAATTTATGCCAGAAGTGGTTATGAATTATAAAATTTATGCCGAAGAAGTGGTTATGAATTATAAAATTTATGTCGAAGAAGTGGTTATGAATTATAAAATTTATGTCGAAGAATTGATTATAAATTTTTGGTACCGTTTCTTCGTTTATTATATCGACCACCGCTCGTGCATGTATTAGTCGAATATTAAACTGTTTCGTTTATTAGAAGTACATTTTACAATATAGAAGTGTAATTTAAAAAAAAAAAATTGAAATTGAAATTATTGTTAATTTGCACACACACGCACAATATATATATATATATATATATATATATATATATATATATATATATATATATATATATATATAAAATAATGTTTGTTTGTTTGTTTGTTCGCGTTTTATAGACGGCTAAACAGTTTCTCCGATTGCGCTGAAATTTTGCAAGCTTATTACCACCAATGCTGGGAAGGTTTTAGGCAAACGAAAATAATATTAAAAAAATTTTTGGAGGTTTTGGTGGGGTGACCTTTTTGAATTTCGATTTTTGAACGATTTCTATAGAATCGATTTGAAAGATATTAAAATGACGAATTCGAAACAGAAAACGATTTTTGATTACGATCGATAGGTCTCGAGTTACGACGAATTTTTAAAAATAAGCGACTTGCCATCTTTGGCAGGGCATAGCGCGCGACGTAAACATTTTAAAACGATTCCGACTCTGGATCATTTCTATATAAAATCTACCTAATAAGGCGAAAAAACCGCGAACAAAAATTTCAAGCTGAATTCGAAAATTTCAAAGTAACGCCTTTCGATTTTTTTTCAAATTTTTCGCAATAATACGCGTTTTTATAGTAAATAATCATCGAGAAATTTGAGGTTATAGGGTTTTGGGCCGTTTTTACTGCCCCTATGATAGGTAGGGGGTTCGGGTTGGCATTAAAAGAAAGTAGACGTCATATCATTTAACGTTAATTTGTTTTTTAAGTTTTTTGTGTAATTCCTCATTCTCCATCGGTATTTTTTTTATATAATTCAGCAAATAATCTAATAAATTTATTGATTCTGTGGGGCGATACGAAGTTCGCCGGGTCAGCTTATATATATATATATATATATACATATATATAATATTATATCCATTTCCGAACTAACCTCACATGTCTGCTCAGCTCAATAGCGTATACATGATCATATTTTATAACATATTAGTCTGTAGTATAAATATTCAGTAAGACGTATCATCCGTTCGTTATAGCCCCGGGGTGGAATCTCAAAAGCCCGTATATTTAAAAAAAAAAAATGATCGCAAAATTCGTAACACGTGCGCGAGTAGCGAACTAAATCAGATAGATACATTCGAATTAATCATTATAAGACAAGATTAAACAACAGATATAAATTATAAAATTTTTTTTGTTACGCTAGAATTTGCAAGTGGAATAAATTTTAAAACTCGTATAAGAATATAAACAATTTTATACGTACATATATATATATATATATTATAAAATTGTTTATATTCTTATACGAGTTTTAAAATTTATTCCACTTGCAAATTCTAGCGTAACAAAAAAAATTTTATAATTTATATCTGTTGTTTAATCTTGTCTTATAATGATTAATTCGAATG
Organism: Coronaproctus castanopsis; assembly: GCA_032883995.1. Taxonomy (NCBI): domain Eukaryota; kingdom Metazoa; phylum Arthropoda; class Insecta; order Hemiptera; family Monophlebidae; genus Coronaproctus; species Coronaproctus castanopsis. The sequence continues at coordinate 34,313,791 of CM065054.1, read as the reverse complement.
TATCTATCTGATTTAGTTCGCTACTCGCGCACGTGTTACGAATTTTGCGATCATTTTTTTTTTTTAAATATACGGGCTTTTGAGATTCCACCCCGGGGCTATAACGAACGGATGATACGTCTTACTGAATATTTATACTACAGACTAATATGTTATAAAATATGATCATGTATACGCTATTGAGCTGAGCAGACGTGTGAGGTTAGTTCGGAAATGGATTCTTTTGCTTACAAATACGTGTCAGGAATTTCGATTGATACACATTCTGTAATAATTGTAGCCGAAAAATAGGCGGTTTTCATTGGCGATCTGATCTACGTCGCAAAAGATGGCTACAGAATGGCGAATGGCGGTAAATTGTGAGTAAATAAAACGTATGGAATGCCGTCGACGTTGAGCCTTAGACGACATATAACACGAATGAGCGAAATTCTGTTTTCTACGTTGGCACAGGAAGATCGAAGAATCCATTCTATATGTCTAAAATGTTTTTGCCTACCTTTTTCGCAGCTTTATTTTTCTGAAATACATATATACTATAACTATTATTACTAGTATTCGTTATTCTCAGTTTGGATGTATTTTTCGTTATTTTCATTTCGATTTAGTTGTTTTAAAGATATTTTCAGTTTAGGAAAAAAACCCACACACACACAAAAAACTATAACACGTTTTAGAATTGAATATTTACCTGATTATAACGACTACTAGTACTACTAACTATTAGTAACGCTAGTAGGCTTAGTATCGGTTGTTATTTGTGTTGTAATAACGACGGAATGTAAATTTCCAGCAGCTTTTATTACTTAAATCTTATATATATACCACTGCACTCGTCGGACTGTGGAACGCGTTTTTTAATGTACGTATAACGTAACGTAACACGTAACGTTCGACGTATTTTGTGAACTGTATCAGTTACGGTGGACCGTTTTTATAGATGAAATAAAACAAACACTCCGCATTATAAATAACGGGAAAAAGAGATGGAGTTAAATAGTTGGACGGAGAGAGTTAACAATAGCGATGGATGTAGAAATAGAGAGAGAGAGAGAAATCCAAACCGAGGCGGTCGAATGAAAATTAGATTTCTTTCGTCAAAGGTCATAATTTTCCACGCCATAGTATTGAGTAACGTTGTTCGGATATTACAATTAATCGTCCTCGCGAGAGGTAATGATAAAAAATTCAATCGTTCGTAAGCAAAGATGACGACACTAAGTGTCAAATCGCATCCGAATTAGTAATAAGAATAAATTTACATACTAATTACGAAGCACGGGTCATCAGCAGTCGCTTATAATTTATTTTCTTTTCACGGCATAGTCTAATTTCAAAGTCGTTAACGTCTTTTTCTGTTTTCCTTCGAACTATCTATGACGTCATTCGATTTAATTATTATTATTATTAGTATTAGTATTATTATCATAGTTAATGATATAACGAGGATTATTTTTATCGTTATTACTTCATTATTATTATTATTAATATATATATATATATATATATATAGCGTATATTTGAGTAATTTATAATTATACAAGCATATTAATGCGCATATAATAGGCACACACGAACATGCAACAGACACACACACACACACTCTCGCAAACATAAACAATCGTGCACATACTCGAGCGCACTTCGATACGCAAAGATTTTTTTTTTTAATAAAGATTTTATCGGGACTAAACTAATTACATTTACCGTAAATTATAGGAGGATTTCACTAGTAGTTAAATTATTTTATAAAAAGAAGTAAAATTATCATTACAATCATCCAGCTGATAATAAAATCGCTTCACCGTTGATGGAAGTGAAGACTAATGTACTGCTTTCCGGGTGAATGATAACAGGATTTGAATCGATTTTGAGATCGATGCGAAGTTGAAAATTCGAGACAAACCGAGGTGCTCTTGAAATCGTACGCGTAAACTTGTTTTGAAATTTTTCAAGAATTTCGCGATTGAATTTGACTGCGGTTTCCCCCCCCCAGACCTCTACGCCATAGCTTCATGCTAGTCGGAAAATTGTAGTATAGATGAGACTGTTCGAAACTGAGCTCAGAATGAGACTGAATGAGCCGACGAAAGTTGAAGAGCGGAAGGTTTTTCCGTTTTCATCTAATATGCTGGTGTCAGCTTACAGTCTCAAGATGCAGACCTATATAGCGAGCATAGAAACTGGAACCGGTTTACCATCTAAATAAGTTCTAATGTATATATGGTGTCGGAGAGCGAACGTACTTGGCTGTCATGTAGTTTAATTTTCCATATATGAGACCTAGTTGAAATATTGTCTACAGCTGTTTGAAGTATACACTCGGCTCTATCATAACTGCGACTATAAATGAAATTATTGCAGCGTCGTCGGCAAAAAGACTTGTCGTACGAGGACAGAGCCTTGTGAAATATCAGCACGAATGTTAATGTAGCACGTAGTAGCTGATCCAACATGTATATATATATATATAAAACCATGTAGAGTCATCAGTCTTGAGACTGGTTTGCTAATTTCTTCCACAACTGACGGTTTTCTGTTTTCCTCTTCATATCCGTATATGCTGTGCTACCAGTGTCTTCTATTACTTGCTGTGTATATTGATTTCTTGGTCTTCCCTTTCCGCGTTTCCCATTCATCTGTCCTTCTATAATTATCTTTAATAAGCTTTCACGTCTTAAAATGTGACCGATCGTATTAGTTCTTCGTTTTATTATTTTTTTCCATAATGTTCTTCCTTCGACAATTTTTTCTAACACC